>LR750053.1:896861-1042380 GCA_902729485.2 Mus minutoides
CCCAGTCACAAAATTCAGAAACCTGTCGCAAACTGGGTTCAGTATTGTTTCCTATGAGAAAGTAGAGTCGCTAGGTATTTTAGTGGTGGGCTCATCCTAAGGTGTTGACCTGAGGCCCCTTCACAGCCTCAACCTTGCGGATGTGGCAGGTAGGCGACCCTGGCTCCTGTCTGACTGCTCGGCCGCAGGTCTCAAAAGAAACAATGGCCTCGAACTCAGAAATCCGCCTGTCTCTGCCTCCCGAGTGCTGGGATTAAAGGCGTGCGGATTTCTGAGTTCGAGGCCAGCCTGGTCTACAAAGTGAGTTCCAGGACAGCCAGGGCTATACAGAGAAACCCTGTCTCGAAAAACCAAAAAAAAGAAAAGAAAGAAAGAAAGAAAGAAAGAAAGAAAGAAAGAAAGAAAGAAAGAAAGAAAGAAAAGAAACAATGGGCAGGGACTGTGTGATCTGCAGAGTCCTTCCAGGCCTTCAGGAGAAATGGGAGCGCCCGGCCTGGCGGGGCTATGGAGGCCGTGTCGCGCGCACCGGTCTTAGGGCGCAACCCACGAGGCCGCCCGCCGCCAGGTGTAGGCTGATGGCTTCGGTGGCCTACATAGCCTCCAGGCCTGTGGCTCCTTGACCCCAAGGAGCAGGCGAGCGGCACGCAGCTGGCCTCTGGCAAATTCAAGAAAGACGCCCGCCCGTGAGAAAAAACGCTCAGGAAATCCCAGAACTCCATGCTGGGGCGGGACACCCTCATCCCAAGGGTGTTCAGATTCCCTTTTCTAGGGTCTCTAAGAGGGGACTCTAGGGGAGGACATAAAGGTTTCTAAATTCCATTTTTGGTTTTTCAGAACAAGTAGGAAGCGCTGAGGGAAATGGTGCGTTTAAAACAAAATGCAAGCCCAGGACTGGAGTGTGCCTTAGTGGTAGAGCGCTTGCTTGGCTTCCGGGCAGAACCCGATGGAGGTACTTCTGGAGTATTCTCCCCTCTTGCACTCACCTTCGAGCCTCGAAGCCTCCATGCACCCTCTGCAGAGCTCCTTCTTCCAGCCTCTCTGCCACACCCAGACTGGACTTAGTTAGGGCATCCTGTTAGCCTTGGCTCCAGGAGGGGAGCTGGGGTTGACCACCCTGCTCTCCCTGCCAGGAGGCTTCAAAACAGACAATGGACAGGACAGCTGTGGAGCTACTGGGTTCATTTGTAAGGCTTTCTAACCAATTCATGTCCTGAATTATCCTGAATACACTATCCCATTTAAGACCAGTTTCCTTCTGAAACTAGAAAGCTTTACCTGGGAAAGCCAAAATTAACCTTGGAATATAAAAATAAAACCGTTCTCTTCGTTTCCTGCATTTCCCAGTCATTCTAAGGTCATTATTCAACAAGCCAATAAACTTCCAGCTGGCAACTGTTGATTTGAATCTTTGGGTTTGTTTTTTTTTGGAGGGGGGGTGTCTGTGTTGGGGATTATCCCTAAACAAAGTGTGGGCCAGCTGACATAGTAAGGACACAAACTACCTACCTCTCTCTGAGGTTCATCACTGAATCCTGGGCATTTAGGGCAAGGCCAGGAAGTGCTACTTTGAGTTACATCAAAATAAGAGTTAACTGAGTTCAAGGCCAGCCTGGTCTACAGAGTGAGTTCCAGGACAGCCAGGGCTATACAGAGAAACCTTATCTCAAAAAACAAAAAAAATAATAATAATTACTTAAATCACATTTAACTCTTTATAACAAGGTCCAAATCAACATTTAGCATTTTTCGTTTTGAATTATTATTAAACGGGGTCTTGTTATATAGCACAGACTGGCCTCATAATCCCTCTGCCTCAGTCTCCCCAATGCTAAGATTGCAGGCTCGTGTCACCATAACCAGCTCCTTGTTTTGAAAATTCTTAAGTAATAGCACCTAAAAGACAAAACTGCAAGTATGTGCTCATAAAATAGGAACCTCAGTGGATCTCTTTAAAGGTCAGCTTAAGACATTTAAGGTGGGCAAGAGATGGCTTAGCGATTAAAAGCACTGACTGCTCTCTCAGATAGTGGCTTATAGCCATCTCTAATGGGATCCGATGCCCACTTCTGTTGTGTCTGAAGACAGTAACATTGTACTCATATATGTAAAAGAATTTATTTATTTTTATTTTTTTGAGACAGGGTTTCTCTGTGTAGCCCTGGCTGTCCTGGAACTCACTCTGTAGACCAGGCTGGCCTGGAACTCAGAAATCCGCCTGCCTCTGCCTCCCGAGTGCTGGGATCAAAGGCATGCGCAACCACGCCCAGCTTAATTTTTTTAAAAGATTAATTTATTTTCTATATTTGAGTATACTGTCACTGTTTCTGTCTTCAGACACCCCAGAAGAGTGCATCAGATCCCATTACAGATGGTTGTGAGCCACGATGTGGTTGCTGGGAATTGAACTCAGCACCTCTGCAAGAACAGTCAGTGCTCTTAACCGCTGAGCCATTTCTCCAGCCCAAGAATTTTGTTGTTGTTGTTGTTTTGTTTTGTTTTTTGAGACAGGGTTTCTCTGTATAGCTCTGGCTATCCTGGAACTCACTTTGTAGACCAGGCTGGCCTCGAACTCAGAAATCCGCCTGCCTCTGCCTCCCAAGTGCTGGGATTAAAGGCATGTGCCACCACGCCTGGCCTAAGAATTTTTTAAAAAAGAGATTTAAGGTTATGAAACACTAAAAAAATGTGACCTTCAAAATAATAGTTAAGGACGGGCGGTTGGTGGCGCAGAGGCAGTTGGTGGTACTTGGGAGGCAGAGGCAGGCGGATTTCTGAGTTCGAGGTCAGCCTGGTCTACAGAGTGAGTTCCAGGACAGCCAGGGCTACATAGAGAAACCCTGTCTCAAAAAAGAAAATAATAATAGTAATAATAATAATAATAATAATAATAATAATAATAATAATAGTTAAGACATGGTGGCATAATCCTCTAATCCTAGTAACTCTGGAGGGACAGAATTGGTGTTTGTGAACTCCAGGCCAGCCTCCTATATTTCAGATTACCTAGGTCTTAGTTAGGGGTTAGGGTTTTATTGCTGTGAAGAGATACCATGACCAAGGCAACTTATAAAGACAAACATTAGCCGGGCGTGGTGGCGCACGCCTTTAATCCCAGCACTTGGGAGGCAGAGGCAGGCGGATTTCTGAGTTCGAGGCCAGCCTGGTCTACAAAGTGAGTTCCAGGACAGCCAGAGCTATACAGAGAAACCCTGTCTCGAAAAACCAAAAAAAAAANCCGCCGGCTTCCTACAAAGTATAGTCATTGTGAGACTGAAATCCTGCCTCCAGAAAATAATAATAGTTAATGTGCTATACCTGAAAATGTACTAGAAAGTGGAAAACATTAATGAGCTTTACTCAAAAAGAGGTATTATTATGGTTTTTTCCTTTTGAGATGAAATCTCCGTATGCCTGGTGAACTGGTCTTGAACTCGAGGCAGTCCTCTTGTTTTGGCCTCTTTAGAAGTGAGTTACAAATCATAAGCCACCAACAATAGGTTCAGTATGATAGTTTTTTAGTATTTAGTTTTCTTGGTATGTGTGTATATGCCATGGCATTAAGGTTGCTTGAGGCCAAGAGTGCTGGATGTCCTGAAGCTAGAGTTCCAGGTAATTGTGAGACAGGTGACATGGATGGTGGGAGTTGAACTAGGGTTCACTGGAAGAGTAGCAAGAGGTCTTAACCCATGAGTCGACATTTCTCCAGCACTCTAAAAATTGAATTCTTGACAGCTAGAATTTTATTTTAGAAGCTGCCTCTAAAGACAGGCACGATGGTATGGGCCTGTAATCCAAGCATTCAGGAAACTAAGATTATCCTGAGTTTGGGGCCAGCCCAGGCCAAAGAGTGACTAACAGGCCAGCTGGAGCTACATAGCAAGACATTTCTAAAATAACAAAAATAAAAGACAAAAATTCTTTGGCAGCACTAACTCAGATGTCATTGTACATCTATCTAGTCTATCTTAGGGGCCTAGTTAGAGAGTTTGCATGTAGTGATGAGATTGCTAACTGGTTCCCAGTAGCCACTGGTTTACTGAGCCAAAGGTTTTAGTTCTGTGTATCAGTTACCTACCATTCAACACTAAATTTATAAATGTATTTTAAAAATACTTTACACTAAAATGGATTAGGCTCATAGTAGCTCTAGTGTAAATTAAAACTACTTTCATAATATTTTGGGGTTTGTTTTTTTTTTTAGATTTTATTTTTGTGATATGAGCACAAGAATATAGGTAAAAACCAGAGGTGTTGGACCTCCCTGGAACTGAATTTAAGTCCTCTACAAGCGCAGGCTTTGTTCATGAGTCACTTCCAGCCCCCTTTAACTGGAATCAACTTGGTATCTAGTCCAGGGTGGTTTTGACTCAGAAATCCAGTTTCTGTTNTTTTTTTTTTTAGATTTTATTTTTGTGATATGAGCACAAGAATATAGGTAAAAACCAGAGGTGTTGGACCTCCCTGGAACTGAATTTAAGTCCTCTACAAGCGCAGGCTTTGTTCATGAGTCACTTCCAGCCCCCTTTAACTGGAATCAACTTGGTATCTAGTCCAGGGTGGTTTTGACTCAGAAATCCAGTTTCTGTTTTCCATGCTGGGATTAAAGGCTTATGCCACCAAACCAAATCTGTCCTCTTCCTCATTTGAGAAAAGGTCTCATTCTGGCCTCAGCCTTCTGACGATACCAGACAGTTCTCTTTCTCTCTGTCATACACAAGTAAGGCCTTATATGTTGAGGGCCCAGTAACAAATTGACAAGTTATGGACTAACAACACTTGAGTCTTTGACAGGTCACTCTGAAACAGCCAGCCATTGGCCTCTGCCATTGAAGGTGGAGTCATCAGAAACTAAGTCACCTAACATAAGTCAAGGAGCAACTCAAGGAAGGAGTCAGGATATTCACTCAAGTTTTTAAAAGATTTATTTATTTATTTTTAAAGATTTATTTTATTTTATTATATGTAAGTACACTGTAGCTGTCCTCAGACACTCCAGAAGAGGGAGCCAGATCTCGTTACGGATGGTTGTGAGCCACCATGTGGTTGCTGGGATTTGAACTTATCACCTTCGGAAGAGCAGTCGGGTGCTCTTACCCGCTGAGCCATCTCACCAGCCCTAAAAGATTTATTTTATGTATGTGAGTACACTGTTGCTATCTTCAGACACACCAAGAGAGGGCATCAGATTCCTTTACAGATGTTTGTGGGCCACCATGTGGTTGCTGAGAACTGAACTCAGGACCTCTGGAAGAGTAGTCAGTGCTCTTAACCGCTGAGCCATCTCTTCAGCCCCCTCAATCAAGTATTATTGTGCCAAGAGACAGGGACCGCTCAGAGAGAGCATTGTCATGGCCCACCTCACCCTACAATCCAAGCATGTTATGGTAAGTTGAGATCTAGATGTTCAAACTAGGGATACAGCTCAACTGGGAAACTGCTTGCTGAGCATACACAAAGCCCTGAGTTCAATCCCTGGTATTCACCCCCAGTGACAAAGTGGACACTCACAGGAGAAAAAACAGAGACTGTATGTATAACCAGGCCTCTTTCCCCCAACAATTTTGGCAATACTGTCTTTCTGTTCTGTACATACCAAGCATTTCATATAGGACTCAGTTAAGACACCATCCCTGCATTTTATAACATTGACTCAACCTTAGTGACCCTGTCCTTCTCCCTTCCTAGTACAGCTGCTAACAGATCTTCACAGGCTCCTCCCTGTCTGACTTTAAAAACCTAACATGACAATATATCCAATTCTTCATACCTGTTCCCAATCTCAACCCAGAGCAGTTAGAATCAAGGCCAATCATTGCAAAGCTTATTCCTTAGCCCATTACCAAGTGAAAAGTCTAGCCCCAGCCATGTCTCCACCACTCCACTTCTCACATACACCCCACTTTCCAGACAGATTAGAACTGTTTGAGTGCTGTCTGCCTCTTGTTTTGTTTTTTTTCCGAGACAGGGTTTCTCTGTGTAGCCCTGGCTATCCTGCAACTCACTCTGTAGACCAGGCTGGCCTCGAACTCAGAAATTCGCCTGCCTCTGCCTCCTAAATGCTGGGATTAAAGGCAAGTGCCACCACGCCCGGGTTGCTGTCTACCTCTTAACTGCTTTGACCACACCACCACTGTTTACCTATCTGACCATACTGCTAGTATTTGGGAGGTGAAAGCAAGAAAGCCAGGAGTTCAAGCACAGCCTGAGCCACAAACGTCTCAAAAACAAAAACAGTCAGGGATGTAGGTCGGTTGACAGAATATCTGTCTAGCATGCACAAAACACTGGGTCCAATTCCCAGCATTGCATAAACCAGGTATGGTGGCTTCCTCCTGTGTTCCCAGAAGTCAGATAATGTAGGTAGGTTGGATTATAAATTCAAGATCATTTTCAGATACACAGCATATTCAAGACCATCCTGGGCTAATAAATAAGAGCTTTTAAAGAAGAGGTGGGCACAAGATAGAAAGAAGCTGGGTAAGAATCAGCCTGGGGGTTGGTGGAAAAGCTGGAGAGGTGGCTCAGTGGTTTAAGTGCACTTGTTCATGCAGAGGACCAGGATTTGAATCACGGCACCCACACGGTGGCTCACAATCATCCATGTTCCAGGGGGTTCAAACTCCTCTTCTGACCTTATGCATCATATACTCACTTGGTACACAGATATATATTTGAGCAAAACATTCAGACACCTAAAATAAAATAAAATTCCTGAATCTAATTAATTTTTGTTTCTTCTTTGACCACAGTTATTAGCAAACCGTAGCAACCTCCCTAAATGACCTTTTTTTTCCCCCAGTCATTTGGGAGTGCAGATTATAAATGGTGTTAGTCTAGGGAAGTAGGTAAAAAAAAATCCAGTAGAGGAAACTAGAATGTAGTGAGAATTTTGGATTCTTTCAAAAAATACTGAAACATTTTAAGAATGTGCTTTCATTTTAATCCCAGGTGTGGGGATACAGCATGATTTCCCTCCTGCTCTAGCAAAGCACGGTTTTGCCAGCTGCAGATAATTTCTGCAATTGTGTGACATTTGGAATTCTGGGAACTCTTCAGAGGATACATAAATGTGAGGGGAAGACACAAGGTTGGTGATTGGTGGTCATTTAGGGAGGTTGCTGCGGTTTGCTAATAACTGTGGTCAAAGAAGAAACAAAAATTAATTAGATTCAGGAATTTTCCTAATTCCTCTCTCCCCTCTATCCTTGTTTCTCACCTCTCTAGTGTTAGGAGTGAACCGGGGTGGGAGATAAAGGGTGGGAAAAAAAAAAAAACCTCACAAAGTAGTGAAGACCAGCTACACTAGATTTTAATAGAATACAAACTATAGCCTGTTAACATGTTCTGTTCAGTGATGTATCCCGAATGTTAAAACTGAACACACAACTAAAAAACAAGGAAAAGTAAAATAGCTTAGTGAGTACAGGTGCTGGCCACCAAGCCTGACACCCGATTCTGATCACAATTACCATGCGGTGGGAGGAGAGAGCTCCAAGTTGCCTTCTGACATCCACACGCATGCCATGGCATATGTGTGCTCACACACGAGTGCAGAGGAAGGAAGCTCTCAAAAGGTGTTTACACACCAAAAAAAGCAAAGATGGCTTGTTCATGCCAGGAAGAATAGTGTGCCAGCAACATAACTGAAGAGACATGGTAATGTAAGCTGTAGAAGCCTTCAAGGCTATACTGAAGAATTTGCTTTTGAACACAGGTGGAATTGCAGCCTGTCTTTTGACTACAGTGTGGGTTCTTTCCCACCCTTCTCCATCCTTTTTCCACCCTTTCAACCCCTAACAGTAGATAAGAGAGAAAAAAGGGAAGAGGGCAAAGGAGAAGAACTTAGACTACTTCCTGCTGATTGAGGGCATCAAGTTCCTTGGGGCAAGGGTGATCTTTGCTGTCAAGATATCTAATTTCTTCTTTGCTCATTACTATTTAACAAACTGCAACCAACCAACCAACCAACAGCCACAACCCCACCTCTAGGGACCCAAGTATTTATATACCATCTGAAAAGTCCCCGGAATTCCAAACATCACACACTTGCAGAAACTATCTGCCGCTGGCAAAATCATGCCAATACAGCACAAGGCAAATCAGTCAGCTGCTGTGGACAGTCTGAAACAGAGCCATCTCTCACCCTGGGATTAAAATGAGAACACATTTTAATAAAACTTCTGTGTTTTCCAAGAAACCAAAGCTCTCGCTACAGCAAATGACATGGCAAGACTCTAACCTAAGCCCCCGTCCAACTGTTCCACAATAGTATAATGATGGGACTAGCTAGGCTGACTAGAGGGTCAGATGAGTGACCATTAAAACCTTAACTGTGTGTGGCTGGCCAAGCAGTGGTGATGCATGCCGTTAGTCCCAACACTCAGGAGGTAGAGGCAGGCAGATCTCTGAGGCCAGCCTGGTCTACAAAGCAAGTTCCAGGACAGCTGGGGCTACATAGAGAAACCCTGTCTCAAAAAACAAAACAGGGGCTGGTGAGATGGCTCAGCGGGTAAGAGCACCCGACTGCTCTTCCGAAGGTGATAAGTTCAAATCCCAGCAACCACATGGTGGCTCACAACCATCCGTAACGAGATCTGGCTCCCTCTTCTGGAGTGTCTGAGGACAGCTGCAGTGTACTTACATATAATAAAATAAAATCTTAAAAAAAAAAAAAAAAAAAAAAAAAAAAAAAAAAAAAAAACCAGAACAACAACAAAAACCCAAACCAAACAAAAAACCAAACAAACACACACATCAAACCACACATTAAGATGTTGTATGTACATGAGTCCATAAGGATGAAACCATGAAGAGCATGATCCCCCACTGTCCCACTCCCTTCTTGGTATAGATGCCTACCTGTGTTTCACCACTCACTCTTGATTCAGACACCTTCAAGTCCTCTTCCTGTTTTTGTGTGTTGACTTAAAACTATATGCCATAAATCCTAAGTTACTCATTTTGCTGAGTAAAAATTCAGTTTTAGTCTTTTGGATATAGGTTTCCAATGAAGTCTACTAGCAAGTGTTAACAGCACAAGTGACAAGTTAACTCTCAAGAAGGAGTTGCTTTTGGGGTGGAAATGCAGGAATTTTGTTTTTCTGAATGAACTTCGTATAAATTAAAACAATCCTGCAGCTACCCTGCAAATCATGGCAGAGTTGAGGTCATTCTGTTACATTCAAAGCTCAAGAAGAGAGGGAAGGAGCCTTTGCCTTTGACAGCCGTCCCCCCCCACACACACCTTCTGAGACTATCTGCCCTTTAAAACAGACCCCCTTCAAGCCAAGTAATAATGGTGCACACCTTTAATTCTAGCACTCAGGAGGCAGAGGCAGGTGGAGACAGGCCAACCTGGTCTACAGAGTGAGTTCCAGGACAGCCATGACTACACAGAAAAACCCCCGCCTTGAAATAACAAAAACAAGCCGGGCATTGTGGCGCACGCCTTTAATCCCAGCACTCGGGAGGCAGAGGCAGGCGGATTTCTGAGTTCAAGGCCAGCCTGGTCTACAAAGTGAGTTCCAGGACAGCCAGGGCTATACAGAGAAACCCTGTCTCAAAAAACCAAAAAAAACCCCAAAAAACCCCCAAAAAACCCCAAAAAAACAAAAACAAAAAACCTAAACCAAAACAAACAAACAACCCCCCAAACCAAAACAAACAAAAAACCAAAACAAAAAACAAAAAAAAAATTCCAACCAGAGGTCTAGGATTGAGCCTGAGCCTGTACTACCTTCAAGCACCTAGCAGGGGCTGAGAACCAACTTCTGGGAACAGGGACTCAGAATCTTAACTGACTTTAAGGTACACAACTATAGAAGCAATAGAAGCCCTGGTTCAGTGTGTGAGCTCTGAGGCAAGATGGTCATGAATCAGCCAGGCGCCCTGATGAGGCAACTCTCCCCAGCTCTACCTGAGAATTCCTGACAAACAGAAAACACCCTGTGAACATTTTGTTTTTTTAAATACAAGTAACAAGATTTATTCCAGACAAGAGTACATTCACATATGACCAAGGAACCCACTCTCACCTCCCTCCTCAATGACAGTAGGGCGGGTACTTTACATTCCTGAGAACAGCATCTGTGCTTCTTCTCTGACATCCCTGGTATAACCATTGGAACGTCTATCTGCACAACCTCAAGTGATGTAATAGAACCAAGCTCCGTCTTTCACACCCCCCCCATCCCACCCCCAGGGCTGCAGAAACACATCAGGGAGGGGGAAGTATGCCATCCCCCATCCCACCTCCAGGGCTGCAAGAAACACATCCGGGAGGGGGGAAGTATGTTGAGACACCAAAGTCCCAGGACTGAACTCTTAGCTTCTTCAAACCAGTCTTTACTCTCAGCAGGGCTTCAGGAACATCCTCTTGGCCCACCTGAGAAATTAGCCCCACCTGCGTGGACTCAGCAACCCACCGAGGGAAGCCAGCAACGGGTCTTGGCTCTCTGGTCTTTGTTAAGTGTGGGTGGGCTAAAAGAGCCCCATAAACTATTCCCTCCTGGAGGGTAGGCTCAGTTCCCATGTTAGGAACAACTACAACTCTTGAAATTTATAAAACAAGTTTTGAGCTATATTTAAAAAGAAAAACAAGAATCTAACTCCAAAAAGGGGGTCTTTAGAACAAGCTAAATATTCATTTAAATTATTTATACTAGTTATTAACAAGGAGGCTACAAAAGGAAGATAAATTGAGGATAATACTTCCTGGAACTTACCACATACCTCTATGGCCCCATACAACTGTGGGAAGACACATGAAATGCTAGAGTGGGCCCTAGAACTGGCCACCAGTCCCTGTGGTGTGACAGTGCACCAGAAAAGAGAAAACCAGAGACCTGCAGGCGCTAACGAAACAATAAACCCAGCAACAAGGCCAAGTTGGCAAAGGCTGGGACCACAGATCCTTCTCTCCTGCGCCTCAGATTAGCCTTTGTGCTTAGCCAAGGAGGGCAAAGCAGAAGCAGTTCTCCTCAGGAAGGAGTCAGACAGGCTTTGTAGTGTGTCTTCGGGGGACTGACGCCACCCCCCTCCACCCCCGGACAATGGTGAGGGGCTGGCAACCTTAAAGCAGGCCATTAGGTCTTGCAGACTCTGAAGCCAGCCCACCCCGCTCCCGCTGGTGAATTTTCTGGTGCTGCAGGAGATGCTGCTTCTGGACAAAGCTCTTCTCACATTCAGGGCAACTGTAGGGTCGCTCACCTGTGTGGATGCGCTGGTGCCGAACCAAGTCAGATGGATGGCTGAAACTCTTGCCACAGTACCCACAAATGGGAGAACTCCGACTTTTCCTCCAAGGGATGTGGCCAGGCAAAGCAACTAAGCTGTTTGGTGAGAATCTCTCCTGGATTTGTGGGCTGGTGCTAGGGCCTTCCTGCTGATGGCACCGCTGGTGGGTCACCAGGTTGACCTTGCAGCTGAAGCTCCTGTGGCACACATCACACTCATGCAGCTTCGACCTCTTTGTCTGTGGTTTCAGCCGGGGCCTGGGTCTAAGGCTCTCCTCTGGTTCTGTGGCAGAATAAGATTCCTTGCCCGTATGGCTCTGCAAATGTGCAGTCAGCTGCTGCTTGTAACGAAAGCTGATCTGGCATTCGGAACACTTGTACGGGCTGGAGTCCCTTTTCACCTTCAGACCCTGTCCACACTCCTGACCCAATTGCACCTGTCTGTGAGACTTCTGTTTTCGGGGGCAGTCCAGATTTCTACCAGGGGCAGGGTTTCTACTGCTCTCAAAAGACTCAGGGTTTGAGTCCCCAGGGCCTGATTCCAAGAGGGCAGAATCTCCTGGACTATTCCAGAACACAGCCTGATCCGCGCCAAAGAAAGCCTGCTGTTCAGCAGTACTGGAAAACATGTTGGGAAGACCTGCGGGGTCTTCCTGCTTGTACAGCATCTCCTGTTTAACCATGGCCCTATCTGCTGCAAGGGAAAAGAGCAACAAAAGATCACATTCCAGCACTTTTGGTATCTCCAGAAAAATCACTGCAGACTTTACAAGGCTCAAATCAACACTCCTTAGGAACAGCTGAATCAGAACAATCTGATCTGAATATCTTACTCATAGAGAACAACGTTATTATAATTTCTCCATACCTGTCTACAAACTGGTATTTAATCTCTATGGAAAAAAATTATGAAATATACTAACAACTGATTAATTCAAAAATGTTAAAATAACAAATTTGAAGCGAGCCTGGTGATGCAGGCCTGTAATCTCAGCTACTCAGAAAGAGGATCACAAGTTAATAGATTGTTTAGGCTTCAGACAGAGTTTAAGACCACTGTGGGCGCCTGGCATGGTGGTACCTTTAATCCCAGCACTTGGGAGGCAGAGGCAGGCAGAATTCTGAGTTCAAGGCCAGCCTGGTCTACAGACTGAGTTCCAGGACAGCCAGGGCTACACAGAGAAACCCTGTCTCGTAAAAACAAAATAAAACAAAACAACAACAACAAAAGACCACTGTGGGCAACTCAGACCCTATCTCAAAATTTTAAAAAGGTTTTTAAAAGAGGCTGCAAATGAAGCCCAGCTGCAGATGCAGGCCTAGCAAAAGGCCCTGTATTCAACTCACTAAATAAACAGTTTAAAAATCACATCCAGGGGCAGGAGAGATGACTCAGCAGTTAAGAGTCCCAGCAGTTCTTGCAGAGAACCAGGTTCAATTCCCAGCACCTACATGGTGGCTCACAACCATCAGTAACTCCAGTTTCAAGGGGCCTGATACCCTCTTCTTTGCTGTAAGCATGTAGTCCGCATACAGGTAAAGCACTCATACACAGAGAATAATAAAATAATCACATAGCCAGTTTTCTGCCTGGATATTCTGCTTAAATGCCTTTCCTATTGTCTCTTTCTCTTGGCTCTGTGACTCACTACCCATTCTCCATCTCTCACTCTGACCACAGCCTATTATGCCTACTACTTACAGGGCATGACAAAGCATGCTACACAATATACACCACTCCAAAGGCTAGCAGGCCTCTAACAGTTAAAAAGCAGTGGTTCTCAACCTTCCTAATGCTGTGACCCTCTTACAGTTCCTCATGTTGTGGTGACCCCCAACCATAAAATTATTTCCATTGCTACTTCATAACTGTAATTTTGGTACTGTTCAGAATCATAATGTATATCCGTGTTTTCCAGTGGTCTTAGGTAACTGCTGTGAAAGAGTTGTTTGATCCCCAGAGGGGTCACAACTCACAGGTGAGAACTGCTATTATAGTCACCTAAAAAGGTTGTGGTGGTTCTTAACTGTAATCCCACTCAGGAGGAAGAATTGGGAGCATCATGAGTTCAAAGTCAGCCTGAGCTCCAGAGTCTAGGCTATTGTGGACTACATTGTAAGACTTGTCTCGAGAACAAGCAGAGGATGGAGAGATGACCAGTGAACAAGAGCACGTGTTTCCAACAGTCACACCAGGTGGCTCACAGTCACCTGCAATTCCAGGTCTAGAGAATCCAATGCCCTCCTCTGCCCTCTGTGGATAACCGCCCCACCCAACACAGTCACATAGTCATCCCTGCATACGTATAAAAATAAGCCTTTAAAAACCAAACAAAACTCCACAACCTGCACGTGCCAGTTCGGCCATGTGAAAGCTCCCTATTAGTTATAGGTACCTACAGAGTTCCCATACAGGGACGGAGAAACAATACAGAAGAATATTCTAGAACTACTCACCCAGGTGGGTACCTTCTTCCACTAAGTCACCCACCATCTCTGCACCCAACTCCACTTCTTTCTCTGGCTGGCCAAGGACCTCTGGGTTAGAAAAGATACAGTGTAAATCCAGGAGAATAAAACTTACTGAATGCTGATCAGATGCCAATGTACAAATGATGTTAACAACAAATCAATATCAACAGCTAAAAGGACATAAGAGCTGATGTTACTGTCACTTTTCCCTAGACATTTCTGGCCAGTGGACTGTCACGCTGCTGCTCTGCACTCCTTCATTAGGGCAACTAGGCTCAGGTGCCAGTGTCTCCCTAGCATACCCACCTCTGCCCAAACAGCTGAAGTTCTGCCAAGGATTCCGTCCACGGTGCCTAATTCCATCCTCCTGGAGGCACAGTGACACAGGAAAACAGCCTCAAAGAGAGCATGTAACCCATCTGGGATAACAGTCACCCCACTGACTCACCCTGACTTCCCTTGCCCTCCTCACTGTGGTCTAGCCAGTGGCCTCCTAGGTATTTCTCCAAGGACCCACATCTGAAAAGAATTTGTCTTTGAAGAAAAATATGCATTCATTATTGAGTATGTATTAGTAATTTTTATACTAAACACTTCCACACAGTACTTCCAGTCTACCAATAATGAGTAGACCACAGTGGCTGGTGATGACTCTGGCTAACTGCCAAGGAAAAGGGCTTTTTTATTTTTGTTTTTTAAGATTTTATTTATTTATTTTATGTATATGTGTACACTGTAGCTGTCTCCAGATATACCAGATGAGGGCATTGTTAGCCACCATGTGGTTGCTGGGAATTGAACTCAGAACCTATGGAAGAGCAGTCAGTGCTCTTAAACACCGAGCCATCTCTCCAGCTCCCCCTACCCCTTTTTAAAGATTTATTTATCATATGTAAGTACATTGTAGCTGTCTTCAGACACCCCAGAAGAGGACATTGGATCCCATTACAAATAGTTGTGAGCCACTATGTGGTTGCTGGGATTTGAACTCAAGACCTTTGGAAGAGCACTCAGTGCTCTTAACAGCTGAGCCATCTCTCCAGCCCAAGAAAACCGTTTTTTTTTTTTTCGGCCTGTGCTGCATGTCTCATCTCAAGATACAAGATTCCTTTAAATTTTTATTTTATTATTAACTATTATTATTATTATTAGATAATATGTATATGCTATCTGAGAATCTGGGTACATGTGTACCACAGTGCACATGTGGTGGCACAGGACAACTTAAGGAGTCAGTTGTCCCCTCCCATCACAGGTTCCAGGGATGTAATGAAGGTTATCAGGCTTGTATAGAAAGCACTTCGATCCATTTAATGGTTCCTAAGTTAAAAGACTTCTCATCAAATAATCTTAAATATTAAAAATAGCACATTAGCTGGACATAGTTGTGCATACCTTTAGTACCAACACTCAGGAGAAAGAGACATGAAGATCTCTGAGTTCAAAGCCAGCCTATTTATATAGCATTTTCTAGGACAGCCAAGGACACAGAGATTCTGTCTCAAAATACAAAAGTACATTATACACATGATATCTTTGAATGAGAAACACCCCCCCCCCAAAATTGGCTCATTTGTTTGAAAACTTGGTCTTCAGTTGGTAGAACTGTTTGGAAACAGGAGGTGTGGTCTTGTTAGAGGAGGTTTCTCAATGAGGGCAGGATTTAAGGTTTCAAAAGTCTCAATTAATTTGAGTTAGTCTTCTTTGCATCCTGCTAAAGGTTCAAGATATGAGCTCTCAGGGCTGTTCCAGCCACAGGCCACCTGATATCTCTGCTTGGCCATCAAGGACTCTAACCCTCTGAAACCATAAACCCCAAATAAAATTTTTTTCTCTAAGTTGCCTCCATCATAGTGTCTCTCTCTCTCTCTCTCTCTCTCTTTTTGTTTTTTTGTTTTTGGAGACAGGGTTTCTCTGTACTGCCCTGGCTGTCCTGGAACTCACTTTGTAGACCAGGCTGGCCTTGAACGCAGAAATCAGCCTGCCTCTGCCTCCTGAGTGCTGGGATTAAAGGCATGCGCCACCACGCCCAGCTCTCGATCATAGTTTCTTATACATCGATAGAAAAGTAACTAATAAAATACTTCATAGAGATGTTATTAAAAACCTATATTATAGGGGCTGGTGAGATGGCTCAGCGGGTAAGAGCACCCAACTGCTCTTCCGAAGGTGATAAGTTCAAATCCCAGCAACCACATGGTGGCTCACAACCATCCGATCTGGCTCCCTCTTCTGGAGTGTCTGAAGACAGCTACAGTGTACTTACGTCTAATAAATAAAATAAATCTTAAAAAAAAAAAAAAAACACCCTATATTATAGTTTATCAATAATATCCAAATAGTCTCAAGAAGCCATTGCTAGAGAAGAAATACCAAAGGTTCGTCCCTGAGACACTTTCAAGTCTCTGCAGGTGAGAGGACCTGAAGAGTGCCATTCCTCATCTCAGCAGAGGATTCAGAGGATGAGAGCCAGGCAGTCACACATGCAGTCAGGAGGGCTCGAGAGAATTTTAGGGAGAAAACTTTCACTCACTGAGAGACACCAGCGTCTCATAGTTGCTTTCCATAACATTTCTGTAGAGCTCCTTCTGCCAGTCCTCCAGGTTCTCCCACTCCTGCTCCGAAAAACAGACTCCATCATTCTCAAGGGACCCGGATACCTGCAATTGTAAGCCACAAGAAATGAGCACTTTGAACATCTTCACTAGTCAAGGTTCAGCTACCTGTCTTGCCTAACTTTTAAACACAGAGGTGCTACCTTTGGGGTCTCCCCCTTGCTGCCGGGGGGCAGACGAAGGACCCAAAAGTTCTTGTTTCGAAGCAGGTTCTCCACATTCTCCAGCCTCCGCTGCAGCAGCCCGTATTCCTGCAGCAGGGTCCCCAGCACGGCCCACTTGCCCTCCAGCTGGTTGCTGAACTCCACAGCTGTCTTCTCGAAGTCAGCCAACTTCTTCTCAGCTGATCCTGCACGTCCCTCTAGGCTCTGCAGTCGGGCAGCCTGGGACTCCATCTTCTTCTCCACAGCTTGAATAGCAGCCACCACTGTCCAAAGTGAGATTTCTGTGGTCTGGAAGTAAGGGCTTTTCTCTGCTGTCTGTGAAGGTGGTGTGGCTGGAGCTAACGGTGTGGCGCGCCGTTTCCTCCTGTGCTGTAGAAGTGAGGAGACAAGGCCAGTGAGACAAGGGTCATTTCCAAACATTAAATGCAGAAAGCAAGTCCAAGTCTAAGACTCACAACTATCTAGCTTTCTTAAAACAACCACATTAAAAATACTCAAATGTACTTTTTTATTTTGACAGTGTACTGGTTAGTTTTTTGTTTGTTTGTTTTTGTTTTTCGAGACAGGGTACCTCTGTATATCCTTGGCTATCCTGGAACTCACTTTGTAGACCAGGCTGGCCTCGAACTCAGAAATCCGCCTGCCTCTGCCTCCCGAGTGCTGGGATTAAAGACATGCGCCACCATGCCCGGCTCTTTTTTTTTTTTTTTTTTTTTTTTAAGATTCATTTATTTATTTTATGTATATGAGTACACTGTAGCTGTCTTCAGACATACTAGAAGAAGGCATTGGATTCCATTACAGATGGTTGTGAACCACTATGTGGTTGCTGGGAATTGAACTCAGGACCTCTGGAAGAGCAGTCAGTGCTCTCAACCTCTGAGCCATCTCTCTAGCCCCATACTGGTTAGTTTTATGTCAATTTGACAAAAGCTAGAGTTACTGGGAAGGAGGGATACTTCAATTAAGAAAATGCCTCCTGCGGTGGTGGTGCACGCCTTTAATCCCAGCACTCGGGAGGCAGGCGGATTTCTGAGTTCCAGGCCACCTGGTCTACAGAGTGAGTTCCAGGACAGCCAGGGCTATACAGAGAAACCCTGTCTCGAAAAACCAAAACAAAACAAAAAAAAGCTCCCATAATACTGGGTTATAGGCAAGTCTGTAGGGCATTTTCTTAGTTAGTGATTGATGGGGGAGGGCTCAGCTCTTTGTGGGTGATGCCATCCCTGGGCTGATGGTTCTGGGTTCTATTTAAAAAAAAAAAAAAAAAAAAAAGCAGGCTGAGCAAGCCACTCTATCTTGAGGAACAAGCCAGTAAGCAGCACCCCTCCACAGCCTCTGCATCAGCTCCTATCTCCAGGTTCCTGCCCTGTTTAATTGTGTTCTGACTTCATTCAAAGATGAACAGTGATATGGAAGTATAAGCCAAATAAACCCTTTTCTCTCCAACTTGCTTTTTGTTCAAGGACTTTCATAGCAGCAATAGAAGCCCTAACTAAGACAGAAAATTCCAAGTGTGGCTGGGATTGCAGCTCTGTTGGTATCATGTTCACCTAGCAGGAGCAGAGCCCTGATTTCTATCTAAAGCACCACAGGAACCATAGTGCATGCTTGTAATCCCAGCACTTGAAAATGGAGGCAGCAGGATCAAAAAAAGTTCAAGGCCAGGCATGGGCTACAGGAAACCCTGTTTCAAAAGACAAAGTGGGGGTGGAGAATGGGAAGGAAGAAAAAGTTACATGTATTTTTTTGTTTTTGTTTTTCCAGACAGGCTTTCTCTGTATAGGCCTGGCTGTCCTGGAACTCAGTCTGTAGACCAGGCTGGCCTTGAACTCAGAGATCTGCCTGCCTCTGCTTCCCAAATGCTGGGATTAAAGGCGTGCGCCACCACACCTGGCTACATGTACATTTTATAATAATTTTGAAAATATTAGAAAAATAGACAAAATACCTTCATACAGAGTTAAATAAGCTTTTCTCTCGTCGTTGACCTCCAAAGGCATGTGTATATACATATCCATACACATATTCACTCAACGCAAGTAGATAAATGTAAAAAAAAATCATAGGCTGGTGAGATTGCTCATCAGTTAAAGGCCAAGCCTGAGGACCTAGGATCCCTGAACCTCAAGTGGCAGAAGCAGAGAACCAGCTCCGACAAGCTGCCATCTGACCACGAGTGTGCGGCGGGCTCACACCTACACACACACATTACACACAAAATAAATAGAGCAGGGCCAAGCATGCTGCCACATTCCTTTCATCACAGCATAGGTGGATCTGAGAGTTTATGCCCACCCCGTCTACATTGTGAGTCCCAGGACAGCCAGGGCTACCTATAGTAAGACATCCAATAACAATAAATAGTCAACATTTACCCCCTAATCTGTAATGTTATTCTCAACCATAAACCAAATTTTGCTGTCTGCCTGTCTCTGGTTGGTTTTTTGTTTTGTTTTGCTGTTCTATGGGTTAATTTTTCTGTCACTTTACCAATATTATGATCGTATTAACTGTAGCTGCATCGTAGTTATTGATGCTAACACAGATCTTTATTTTATAGTAGTGACCCACGGATATACTACAAACATGAGTTTCACAAAAATCTATCCAGAGACTGTGTCTGGAAATACTTCAAATTCTACAGATAAATTTGAGAAATAACTTTTTTAAGAATAAAATATATTGATCCATGCACAGGATATTGCATTTTAAAGCATGTTCAACATTTTAACATATCCTCTAGCTTCCTATTCCAGGCAGCTCTCCTATGTATCAACCTATCAAAAATGTAGTATGCTTGGTACCAATGCAGACCAGAAGAGGGCATCAGATCCTAGAGCTGGAGTTACAGATTGTGTTTGAACCACCAAACTGGGGGGGGGCTGGGAATCAAAACTGGGTCCTCTGCAAGAGCAAGTAGGGCTCTAAACCACTGAGCCATCTTTCCAGGCCCTTTGTTTCTTTTTTAATCTATACTATATCATTATACATAGATATTATATGCTACTAAAAACCAGATAAAGTATTAATAATGGATTTTGAGCATAAACCTTTCCCCAGCTTACTACCCCATTCCCATTTTGGGGAAGGCTTTCCCTTTTCTTTTTTGAGACAAGGTCTTGCTATATATCTCTGGCTGTCCTGGAACACACAATATAGAGCAGACAGATCTTGAACTCAGAGTGATTCATCTGTTCTGCCTCCCAAATACTGGGATTAAAGGCACAGCCATTATGACTAGCTAACTAAATTAAAAACTCATTTTGTTGTTCATACTAGCTACATTTCAAGCCTTGACGGTCCTTGTAATTAGAGATGACTACAACGAATGGGGCAGAATATCTCGGTCCTCTCCATGGGTTCTAATGGGTGAACAATGATACCCATAAAAAGACATTAAAGTCTTTTTCTGCTAAATAAAATACTGTATTTGAATGTTCTATAATGAGTTTTGACTGTCAATTTTTAAATCTACCCGAAGCTATGTAATTAGCCTCAAACTAGTTTAAAGATGTCATTTCAAGATGGAGAACTGAATCTTTTTCCATTATAAGTGGAGAAATGCATTAGACCTCTGGCTACAATACACTTCTTTTTTTTTTTTTTTTTTTTGGTTTTTCGAGACAGGGTTTCTCTGTATAGCCCTGGCTGTCCTGGAACTCACTTTGTAGACCAGGCTGGCCTTGAACTCAGAAATCCGCCTGCCTCTGCCTCCCGAGTGCTGGGAATACTTCTTAGCCAAGCTACTTTTAATTTTATTGTTTTGACAACTGTTCTCATATCCTTTTATAGTTCACCATTTGTATAGACATCTTTTAGCTGTATTTATTATAAGCCAGAAGGCTGGATTTTTCCTGTCCTGGCAATCTTTGCCTTTTAACTCAATTATATTTATTGTAACTGACTTTCTAGTCTTTAGCAATTATCCTAGAAATTATAAAAAGTATATGTACAAAGGCCACTAGACTTCTGAACTCTGACTTCTTCTTCCTAGCTTCTACATCAATGCTGTCATGTAGTTTAATTACTTGTCATCAACTCAACAAATTACTGTCCTATTCAGCCAGGCATTTAATCCTAGCACTTGGGAGGCATAGCCAGGAAGATCTCTGTGAGTTCAAGGCCAGCCTGGTCTACATATTGAATTCCTGAACAGCTAGGGTTATATAGTGAAGCCCTGACTCAAAAAAAAAAAAAAAAAAAAAAAAAGGAGGGAGGAGGGGGGCTGGTGAGATGGCTCAGTAGGTAAGAGCACCCGACTGCTCTTCTGAAGGTCCTGAGTTCAAATCCCAGCAACCACATAGTGGCTCACAACCATCCCTAACGAGATCTGACTTCCTCTTCTGGAATGTCTGAAGACAGCTACAGTGCACTTACATATAATAAATAAATAAATAAGTCTTTAAGGGAAAAAAAAAAAAAGGCTGGGCAGTGGTGGTGCACGCCTTTAATCCAAGCACTTGGGAGGCAGAGGCAGGTGGATTTCTGAGTTTGAGGCCAGCCTGGTCTACAGAGTGAGTTCCAGGACAGCCAGGTTATACAGAGAAATCCTGTATTCTGTTCCTGTCACTGCCTTGGGCTCTCCCATGCATTCAAACTGAGGCAGCAGCCCTCCCTGGGGATGATGTGAGCCAAGGTGAGGGAGGTAGAGGAGAGAACCTGGAACTTTGGGGTTAAATTCTTTTACTGAGGAGGGATTAAAAGCACAACAGGGGTGGGGTGGGGTGGGGGAAGAAGTTCAGTGATGCTGTTGATCAGGAGCCTGGTTTCAGGATTCAGGATTCCCAAAGTATTTCTGGACCCAAAAAGCCAAGGTGCACAACGATGGGCCCACTGGTACTGTCCAGGAGTCCAGAAATGAGACACTCTAGGGGTCTTGGACAGTGTTTGTTTTCTCTGACAGTTAAAGAATTAACAGGCAGGAAAAACTCAAGCCCTACTGGTATCATCAAAAAAAAAAAAAAAATCTCAAACACTACTGACAGAATCCACAGTTGAAGAAAAGTGTTCATTGGGAGTGAGAAAACACTTATGCAGCAGACAGAGAAAAAGATACAATACAAAGCAGGGGGAACTCAGGAAGTTACCAGATCTGGGGGGCTGGAGCTTCATCTGCTAATTTAGGGCTGTTCAGGTGAAGATGCTGATTGCTCATAGTTGTTGTGTAAATAGGTCATGAACTTGTAGAGCTAGTCCATCAGCAGGGGGCCTGCTGGTGTCAGTCGAAAGGCTAGAAAGCCTTTGCTTTAAGCTGCCAGTCTTTTCTCAAGTCAGGGGCATCAGGAAGATAATGTCCATCAGGGAAATCCTGCTGCCTACCCAAGGCCACTATCTGCTTACCCTGCAGGGGGTCTGTTTAAACTCCAGGTCTCTCATTAACACCCGGATACACAAGTAGGATTGCTCCAAGTTCAGAGGCAGCCTGGTCTACCTAACTGGTTCCAGGCAGCCAGCTACAAAGCAAGACCTTATAGATTAAAAACCAAAAACAAAACATAAGAAAAAGATTTATGCGTGTAATCTCTGCAAGTTGGGAGTCAGAGGTAGGAGTTTACAGTCATTCTCAGATAGGCTAGGCTGGGGCACATGAGGGTCTGCCTCAAAGCACAACCACCCCCAAACCAACCCCAGCAGAATGACTTATGCCTTCAAACTAAGCACTGGGGAGGCTGAGGCTGGGAGATTGTCATCAGCTTGTGGATAGACAGCCTGTGCTACAGAGTGAGGCTCTGTCTCAACAACGAAAAGCCAGTTCAGGTCCATCTACCCTATTTTCCTACGTTAGCCTCTACTGTGACACAGTATGAGGAGACTGGAGCCAGAAAAAAGCCGTAAAAATGCTCTAACAAGGAACTCAAAATTCTCAATTCAAGTTAAGGAGACAAAGGTCTAGAGAAGTGAGCATAGACTGCCTTCCGAAGACCATGCACTGAATAGATAGATGAACGCTGAGTTACGGAAGACATTCCTCAAACCAATTTTCAGTGTCTTCACATTCTCTGTAGAGAGAGACAGCTGGAAGAGGTGGAAAGCGGGTATCAGTGCGCACCTACAGTTTTGTAAAAACAAAACAAAAAACAAGCAAGCAAACAAACAACAGCAGCAAATACACCAGTCCCCAAGGAGAGAAGGCCCCACCTGGCTTCAACCTGTGGCTGCAAACTCAGTACAGATAGCTCTATGGCAGAACATGGCACCCGGAGCGGAGCTCCACTGATCGGGGAGAAGCCCTAAGTCCTGGGGTCTTCCGCAGCTGAGCTCAAAGGCAACAACCGGAACTCGGGTTTTATCCCGCGCCATCACTCCAACTCAGAAAACGAGTCCCTGTGGCACGAAGCAGGAAAATATGTGGGCTCAGCCACAAACAATTCAAAAAGCCTCCCCGAAGTTTCTGCGGAAAGACGCAGAGCACCCGGGCTCGGAGCCTGACGCAGAAGGACCCAGGGAGCGAGCGGGCGGGAGGGCAAGGGTTCACGGAGGGAAGTCGGCATCCGCCGGCGCCAACGGCCGCGGAGGAAACCAAGACCGAGACCGAGCGCCTCAAGCCCCGCCCCGGGCAGGGCGCTGTCTCCCCCTCCAAGGCCCTCCCGGGCCGGCAGAAGCACCTTACCCGAGTAGGCGTCGAATCCGCCATGGTCGCAGTCGCCCCACAACACCGACTGGCGGGATACTGCTCGAACTGTACGCTGCTCCGCCTGACGCGCGCACCCTTCTGGAAGCCGCCGCCGCTGCCGCCGCTGCCGCCGCCGCCGCCGTGTTGATACAAGGTGCATTCTGGGAACGCTCCCCGCCCCCAAGAAGAGCTGCAGCGGCTCCTCCTACCGCGCGGTATTTCTGTTGCGCCTCTGTGCTCCTGGAAGGGGAACAGCAGCTTGGAAATTCAGTCGTTGAGTGGGGGGTGTAAGCGTAAGGATTCTCAAAATCAAGAGCATTTTCTGAATATGAGTCCTGCACTCCGTGAAATGCTTTAAGAGATTCAAATATGTGTAAGTTATAAAAAGGCGCGGGAAGAAGAGAGGGAAAAAAAGGCGCGGGAAGGAGAGCGTGGGGACTAGTAAAAAAGGAGGCTAATGGGGATGGATGTGAACACCATACGTTCTGGACATGCATGCAATTGTCAAAAATAGAAATAATTTTTTTAAAAAAATGTGTACACTCACTTTTCTGTGAGGGAAGAACACAGCTGAAGGTAAAGAAAAGATGAATTCTCATAGCAAGTGATTTTATTCCAAATGCTCACCAATGACTTGGCTTTTTCTGGTCAATCCACTGTAGATGATTATGCTAATTATGGTAATCACTTGCTTTATTCAGAATAGCATTGCAGAATTCAAGGTAGCCTTAATCGCAAATAAGTAACCTAGTCCTCATGCCAGGGTGAGTGTTAGAGGCAGTGTGTTCTGCATTCTGGCTTGGAAACACCTGGCCACATCCCCACCTTTAACCCCACCGCTCAGGTGTTTGAGGCCAGCCTCAGCTACATAGTGAGTTTCTGACTAACTAGAAATATCTAAAGAGACATTGATTCCAAACAACACCCCGGAAACCAGTACTTGCAGTACTCATACTTGCCTCATTTCCATTACATTGTCCTGCACTTGCTGAGTGAGAATGACTTGAGTTTCCACTTTGAACAGCAAGCAGGAATAGCTTCCTCTGAGAATTCAAGTACTCTCATTAGACTGGTCCCTTCTTCATGTTAGGGCTGGGATAAGATTCTGTCTACACTGACTACAACTAACAACTTTCTCCAGAACCCAGGCCGATGGCCTGCTGAAAAAAAAAAAAAAATCTCAGCATCTGTTTTAACAGGCACTTAAAAACCTACATTTAAGGCCGGGCGTGGTGGCGCACGCCTTTAATCCTAGCACTTGGGAGGCAGAGGCAGGCGGATTTCTGAGTTCAAGGCCAGCCTGGTCTACAAAGTGAGTTCCAGGACAGCCAAGGCTACACAGAGAAACCCTGTCTCGAAAAACCAAAAAAAAAAAAAAAAAAAAAAAAAAAAAAAAAAAAAAAAAAAAAAAAAAAAAAAAAAAAACCTACATTTATATTTAAAAAAAAAAAAAAAAAAGCGCTGACTCATGTAAGCCCTCTTGGCAGTCTGGGTGCATCTGCGCCTTCATTTTATCTCTGTTGCCTTTGTTTGGATCAAATTCCTGCTTGACTCCATAATCGAGTCAATCAGTCGAGGAGTGTGTCTACTTGACCCATTTCATCCCCTTTCAAGCTGAAGGTGTCTAGACATAAGACATTGTCCAGAACCAGCAGTCACATAGAATCCCTGGAAGAGCCGAGTGTTAAAGGATAGATCACGTCTCAGATAAGGGCAATTATCCTTGTGTGTGAAGCTGTACCCTGGAGCAGACCTAACCATCTTGTAGGAACCAGATGGATCCTCTTAAGCAATCCAATGGCAGCAGAAAGGACTTCTAATCACTTCACAGAATCAGAACTGGGACAGCGATCATCTAGACCATTTATTGACTGAGACAGCTTAATTACGTGACAAAGACTAGCCTTATCTTGGAGAGGTGTTCTGAGTGAAGGAGTGTCTGGGAACAGTGAAACAAATGACTCAAAGTCAATTTGTGGGTCCAAGCTGACGGCCTATGTTCTGCTGTGGATGGCTTTCCAGACCTGTCTATGTTCAAGACAGCTTTTCAGAACACTCCCTGTGTTCTTCTCTGCTTGAGACAGCTTTTTCTTGCTATTCTAAAAACTCTCTGGATAGTTCATCTCTTGCAGATCAAAAGCCCAGTTTTTTTTTTTATGAATTTTATTAATTCAGTCATTACCCCAGGTTCCCTTTTTATTATCCCATGAATCAGCATCCAATGATCCCAGCCCCTCAATTCTTCTTAGAAAGAGACAGCAAAGCTGGGCATGGTGGCACACGCCTTTAATCCCAGCACTTGGGAGGCAGAGGCAGGCGGATTTCTGAGTTCGAGGCCAGCCTGGTCTACGAAGTGAGTTCTAGGACAGCCAGGGCTATACAGAGAAACCCTGTCTCAAAAAAAAAAAAAGAAGAAGAAGAAGAAAGAAAGAAAGAAAGAAAAAAAGAAAGAAAGAAAGAAGGAAGGAAAGAGAAAGCAAGCAAGCAGCCCAAGCACAGGCACTAAAATATCTGGGTGGGATCCAGGACTCTGCCTGGAAATTTCCATCCCTACTGATAGGCCAAATCTTTTCAGTTTAGACTTCATTTTAGAGAACCTGACCTAAGTTTAAATTCAGGTAAACTAACAGGCTCTTACCTAGCATTAGTTTCCAAGTTGCCCTTCCAACCAAACCGGAGCCTAGCTTCAGTCTCTAGGCTAATTCCCAACGAGAACAGCATCTCCAGGTTATACCCTCAACAAGACCAGCATCTCCAAGTTATTCCCCCAACAAACCCGCACCCCAGGCTACACCCCCTGCCTAACAATGACCAGTGCATAAGGGGGCAGAAATTAAGTTTATAATATGATTCCCAGCAGCAGCCAATTATGTTAAAGGCCACAGCAGCTTTCCATCTAGATACTTGCACATTTACCCGCTGCTTGCTGCTTACTATAGAGCCTTGCCCCGATAAATATTCGGGGCTCCACCACCCCTAAAACCATCTTTTGTGCCGGGCCTGGTGGCGCACGCCTTTAATCCCAGCACTCGGGAGGCAGAGGCAGGTGGATTTCTGAGTTCGAGGCCAGCCTGGTCTACAAAGTGAGTTCCAGGACAGCTAGGGCTACACAGAGAAACCCTGTCTCGAAAAAACAAAAAACAAAAACAAAACAAACATCTTTCGTGAAGGCAGTGTGCTGGCAGGGGGAAGGGGCAAGCTAGCTCAAATAAAGACCCTGCTATGAGTTACATCATATCAGCTCCTGTCTATTTTGGGGGGGATCACTAACATTTTCCTGGCACTACACTACCACTCCTGGGTCTGGACCTAGATTTTCTCTGTCCCAGATTGACCTTGAACTCAGGAATCTACCTACCTTTGTATCTGCCTGTCTTTGTATCTTTCTAACAAGCTGGCTCATCATAGTGCAGTTGACTCTGTTCCTTTAGATCTGTGAAGATCCTTATATAATTCATATTGCATCCTTATTTTTCACATAGTTGAAGAATTATATATTTTTGTGCTCATGTTTTCAGCATTTTTCCCACAGCCTAAAGGGCTATCCTGAAAGTCAGTGTTCTACTGTTGTAACCCCCCAAATTACTGATACTAGAGAGACTTTAGTGTTGTAGAGACAGTTTGCCTCTGTGTTCCCCATCAGAGGCTCCCATCCTCCCTCCCCCTCCCCTAGTGTTAGAATGGCACTCAACACTCCTGCTGATGAGCAGCAAAACTCCTGGAAACCTTAGAGAAATAACAAGCTCAAGGGAGACCATAGAAAACAAGGAAAACAGAGGTCAGGTCACAGACAGTTACGACTGGCCATAAAATTAGTCCTTGAACAGATACCCATTAACCACCCCCCATCCCACCCCCACCCTACCTTGAGTACAATCACACCCTCTACTCCCCTTTTCTGTAAACATTCACACTATTCTTATGTATATAAATCCAATGTTTTCTGGAAACAGGGTCGCACTTGAAAATAAAGGACTTGCCGGGCATGGTGGCAGCATGCCTTTAATCCCAGCACTTGGGAGTAAGAAGCAGGCGGATTTCTAAATTCAAGGCCAGCCTGGTCTACAGAGTGAGTTCCAGGACAGCCAGAACTATATAGAAAAACCCTGTCTCGAAAAACAAACAAACAAACAACAAACAAACAAACAAAAAAATTGCCTCTGCTGGGTGTGGTGACAGCTACTTTTAACCTTAGCAATCAGGAGGCAGAGGCAGGTTCAGTCACCCCTCTTAATGTCTATAAGATGAGAACCATGCCTTTCCAGGTCAGTAAAAATACTAGACTGAATGTGTGTTGGCTCAAGGTGCCTCCATTACTGTGTGTATTCTATGGAACCCATTTATACCATTAGCCTGGCATGCCTCTCTTCCTCTGGGCTCAGAACTTCCCCCACTCTAGGAGAGGCTCCTCTTGGGTTTTACTTGCGTTTTTCCTTTATTCCCCAACCCCTAACCCAGTACTAGGAGTTGAAGTGAGGGTCATTCACATATTTAAACAGTACCCCACTGTGAGCTACTCCCCACTACACTTCTGTTTTTTGAGACATAGTATCACTATATTGCCCAGGCTGGCTTTGAACTCATTCTGTAGTCCTGGCAAGCCTCATCTAGCTTAGGATGGCCTTGAATATGGGATTTCCCCCTGTCAACCTCCTAAGTAACTAGAGTATAGATGTTTGCCAGGAGAGCAAGTCATTATTGCCATCTTAGGTGGCATCTCCAGCCTGGTCAGTGCCTGAAGGGCAAGCAACTGACCTAGCTGGACCTCATCATAGCATCCTAGCCTACAGACAACAGTCATTGAGTCAGGGTGGGCCTGTGACATGAATTGGATCAAGTAACCAGGCCGGACCAAGTAATGCTTTCTTACTAGGTCCAAAGTAACTATAGGGAGTGTTTCTCTCTCTCTCTCTCTCTCTCTCTCTCTCTCTCTCTCTCTCTCTCTCTCGTTTCTTGCAAGCATCCACAGCTGTTCTGATGAAGATGATGGCTGTTGCACTTGGAGGAAAATGCTCTACAACACTGGGATATCTGCCACCTTCTCTCTCTCTCTCTCTCTCTCTCTCTCTCTCTCTCTCTCTCTCTCTCATTTTTCAAGACAGGGTTTCTCTGTATAGTCCTGGCTGTCCTAGAACTCATGCTGGCCTCAAACTCAGAAATCCTAAAGATATGCACCACCACTGCCCAGTTTCATTTAAAAAAAAAAAAAAAAAAAAAAAGGATTTCATGGATACTGAGTTGGATGTTGATTGGGCTACACACTCCACCTTTTAAAAATGCATTATAGCTTTCTGTGATCATGCCAAAGGTAAGGACTCAGATGGCCCTTCTGACTTGTCCTTGAGCTTTTCTTAGACACAGTTTTTAATTCCTGGAGATATTTCTAAAAATTCTGCTCAAAATCAGGAAAGGATATAACCTAGAGTGCTGGGTAGGCTTTAGTGGGGAGGTAAGGGCAGAGCTGGAATTTGAGAGAACAGGACTTAAGCACAACTTCCCTGACCCAGGACCTCAGGACAACATGGATAGAGATAAATGGGGTCTGGTTTGGTCATGCCAAAAATCCAGGCCTGGCTCAGCACAGAGAGGGAAGTTTGGCCAGAGGGTGAAATGTGTGCATCGTTTTCACAGGTGCAGTGTGAAGCAAGAAGCATGGTGGCACACGCCTTTAATCCCAGCACTCGGGAGGCAGAGGCAGGAGGATTTCTGAGTTCGAGGCCAGCCTGGTCTACAGAGTGATTTCCAGGACAGCCAGAGCTATACAGAGAAACCCTGACTCAAAAAACAAAACAACCCCACAGGCCTGGTGGAGCTGCTGAGCTGGCTCAGAGGGTAAAGGCACTTGCCTCAGCCTGGTAATGACTTCCAAGATAAAGGTAGAAAGAAAAAACTGACTCTACAAAGTTGTACTCTGACCTCCACAGTGTATAATGGAACATGCCCCTTCCCTCCCTCCATCACAATAATAATAAATTAAAAAACAAATAGGTCTGGTGACACACACACATATTTGATCCCAGTACTTGGTAGGTTGAAGCAAGTAACTCTAGGGAGTCAGGAATAGTCCTCTCCTTCCTTCTTGTTTTCTCTCTCTCTCTCTCTCTCTCCTCCCCTCCCCCTTCCCTCCCCTCCCTCTCCCTTTCCCTCTCCCTCTCCTCCTCCCATCCCCTGTATCTCAGAGTGAGCTGGTTTGAAATAGAGACCTGAGGACTTGGTAGGTAGAAGCAGGCTGTCCTCAGTTACATAGTGAATTTGCAGCCAGCCTAGGCTGCATAAGACCTAGTGTCCAAAGCAAGCAAGCAAGCAAACAAACAAAAAGTACCCCCAATAAAAACCACAAGGTAATCAATAGCAATCTGGTAAATAAATGAGTCCACCATTCCCTGAACAATATGAGCAAGGGGGGGGGGGGGGGATAGCAGCCTGACTTTATCACTGAGAGGCAGAGAGGCTGCTCTCCTGAGTTCAAGGCCAGTGTGTTCTACATAGTGAGTTCCAGGCCAACTAGGGCTACGTGGTTAGATCTTGATTAAAAATAAAAACCAAAAACAACAACAACAAAGCAAAACCCCCAAAAACCAAAAAACAGAAAAAGAAAGACATTACCTATGTACCCATCACAATAGCTTCTCAGATACATGATGAAAGAAAGAAAGGGACATGGAGAGCAGGCAGCGTTCCTACGAAAGTGACGGTATACAGGTCATTTCCTAGAACCCATAACTTGAATGTTTCCTCTTGGGGGACCAGATAGGAGTATGACAGTGTGACAAGATTTGTTTGGCTTCTAGCGTAGCTGGGACTACAGCTGTGGCCACTCCCATGCCCTGCTAGATCCTGCCTCCCCCCTATATCTCCTTTTTATACTTTTTATTTTAAGTATATTAATACAAAACCTTCAAAAGTCTATTCATTGATAGTTTGGAAAAATGATACATACTTCCTCTTAAAGAACAAGTAATATTTTGTTTCACCAACATATTGTTGGCCATTTGAATTGTGGGAAAAAAAAGAAAGCCACAGGAAATAGCCTGGAAGACAGAAGGTAGGCAAAGACGGAACAAAGTTGTACCGCATAAAAAATTACAATTCAGCACACGCCTTTTATCCCAGCACTCGGGAGGCAGAGGCAGGCGGATTTCTGAGTTCGAGGCCAGCCTGGTCTACAAAATGAGCTCCAGGACAGCCAGAGCAATACAGAAAAACCCTGTCTCAAAAAACCAAATAAATAAATAATAAGATAAAATTACAATCCAGGGTTTCCTGGGCTGGAGAGATGGCTCAGAGGTTAAGAACAACGATTGCTCTTCCAGAGGTCTTGAGTTCAATTCCCAGCAACCACATGATGGCTCACAACCATCTGTAATGGGATCTGATGCCATCTTCTGGTGTGTCTGAAGACAGCTTCAGCTACAGTGTACTCATATACATAAAATAAATAAATAAATCTAAAAAAAACTTAAAAGATTCGGGGTTTCCCAGTATATCTTGGAAATGGGCTGAGGAGGCCTCTGAGCAGGAGAAAGCTGCCCCTTAGTGAGACAGGGGAAATGCAAGATGGAGAAAGATCCAGGTGGTGGGTTCTTAGACATTTCTGGTGTTAAGAGTGGCTCAAGGGCTGGAGAGATGGCTCAGAAGTTAAAGAGCACTGACTGCTCTTCAGAAGGTCCTGAGTTCAAATTCCAGTAACCATATGGTGGCTCACAACCACCTGTAATGAAATCTGACTTCCTCTTCTGGAGTGTCTTTAGACAACTACAGTGTACTTATGTATAATAAATAATTTTTTTAAAGAGTTGTTCAATGTCTTTTAAGAACGGAGACAGAGGCTGGGCGATGGTGGCACACACCTTTAATCCCAGCAGTTGGGAGGCAGAGGCAGGCGGATTTCTGAGTTCGAGGTCAGCCTGGTCTACAAAGTGAGTTCCAGGACAGCCAGGACTATACAGAGAAACCCTGTCTCTCGGGAGAAAAAAAAAGAATGGAGACAGAAGCTGGGCTTAGTGGCACATGCCTTTAATACCAGTGCTTGGGAGATTGAGGCAGGTGGATCTCTGTGAGTTCGAGCCTGGTCTACATAGAGAGATTCAGGACTGCAAGGGCTACATAAGGAAACAGAGATGGCTCACAGGCGAGGGATAATTTGAGGCATTTATTGTGTTGGGCTGAAAGGAGGCTCATGAATGCAGAGCCAGAGGAAAAACTAGCCCTGGGCTCACAGTCTGCCCTGTAGGGTGCTTTTATAACACTAAAGGCCAAGTCCCTGTAATATTACAGCCCCAGGCTGATTAGTCAGGACTGGTGTGATTTTGCCTATTTTTCCCTTACTCGTCGCCAATGTCCAGTGCCGAGGGACCAGGTCTCAAACAGACAATTTTGACAGTAGAATCCTTGATCCTAAGATAGTATTGTTTGGAGCTGATGATATAGCTCAGTGGATAGTGTTTGCCTAGCACCCAAAGCAATGTATAAAGGGAGGTGGAACATGCCTCTAATTTCAGTACTCAGAAGGTGGAGGGAGAAGGATCAGAAATTAAAGGTTGTCTTTGGCTACATAGGAAGTTGCAGGCCACTCTGAACTATATGAGACAATCTCAGAAAGAAAAAAAAGGAAGGAAGGAAGGAAGGAAGGAAGGAAAGAAGGGTGGGTTGGGAGGCAGTACAGTGGAAGAGTGCTTTCCTAACATCTAGGAAGCCTTGGGTTCAAAGTTCAGCACCATCTGTTCCCTCAACCGCCCTCAAAAAAAAAGAAAAAGAAAAAGAAAAAGAAAAAGAAAAAAAAAAGGGAGAGAGGGAAGGGTGGGGATAGTTCAGTAGGTAAGAGCACTTGCTGCTGTGCATGAGGACCTGAGTTCAAATCCTCAGCACCCACATAAAAAGCCAAGTGCACCTGTAACCCCAGTGTGTCACGGACAGCAAGAGAGAGAGGGCAACACCCCTGGGGCTAAGCTGGCTCCCAGCTTAGCCCCTGGTCCAGTAAGAGACCCTCTCTTGTAGGAATAGGCAGAGAATGAAAAAACAGGACCCAGCAATCTCTGCTCATGGACATTAGTGCACCACGCACAAGATTTATTTACTCAGAAATGGGAAAGTCCATTTAAATAAAAAAGATTTACCTGTGTTTTGTCATTTTCAATGGCCTCTGGTTTATCCTGCCTTCTCAGGACTTTCATCAAATCCTTCCTGATCGCCTTTGGAGCCATGCCTGCTCTGCATTTAAGTTCTACAGGGCTATACTACAGTGGATCCCAGACTTGCTTATGGTCTGCCTATTGAATACTTTGAGTATTCAAGGTCTTCTGTGGTCTGTACTATAGGCCTCACCATCTAACTATATAACCACAGACTCTGCCCAGGCCATACCAGTCTCCTTGCCTTACAATCCCTGTCTCCCTGCCTTCCTTTCCTTTTGCGCTGCACAGCTCTTGCTTCGAGCCTGACTTCAGTGTGAACTTGCACCTGCTGCTTCATGCAGCACGAACTCTGCACGTCTCACATAGACCAGCGTTACTGCCTTGGATTGCCCCTTTCTTCCTCAAGTGGATCAGCCTCCTAACTCCTAACTCCAGTCACAGGTAAACCATCCCCCAACAGACTGCCTATCTTGGCTGAAATGGGCTAAACATCATATGGGTAATTTAGTGACTGATAGGCAAAGTCCAGCATACTGAGAGGCACTGCCTTTGGTTAGTCCTGAGAGTAGAGCTTACGGTCTCAGGACCTGTCTCAGAGAATGGGGCCTCTCACAGTGTAGCTAAAGACACCTGTATAGTGAGACCCACTGGAATATGGTTCAGGAACCCATAGGTAGGCACTGTGGGTGTTGGTGCCCACTGTCTATGTATGGCTTCTCTACACCAGTGCTTTCCAGCCTTCTGTAGCATGCCACCGTGGCAAACCCCAGGGAAGATCAAGCATATGCTTCCCACTCTGTTTTCATGGTGTACAGCCACATGGTTTCATTCTCATGAAAGTCTTCTCTTTCCCATCACATTTCAAGCTTGACAAAGATTGGGTCTTATACATGGTCACTAACTGTTGAATAATGATCTAAGGCCTATCTATCTTCAATCTTTTCCTCTAAACACTTTCTATACAATGACACAAATCACCAAAAGTGAAGGGACCAGGTTTGGCATGGTGGCACATACCCTTTAATTCCAGCACTCAAAGAGACAGAAGCAGGCAGATCTCGCTTTGAGTTTGAAGCCAGCCTGATCTACACAGCGAGTTTCAGGCCAGCCAGGGCCGCATAGTAAGACATTGACTGAAAAAGGGGGTGGGGACTCAGGCCCTGATGCTGATCAGTGTCACATAGCAGTTTTCAGAGGATAGACTTAACCACCACCATCATGAGGCAGAGCTGCTGTGGTAGCCTTTGGGAGACCTTGGTCCACAGCCACAATAAAATAACAATACAACCAATAGCTGGGTCTGTGGTAATGGCACTGAGGCTGCTCATATTACCTGTGGAAGGAGGGTGAAGGGTCACAGCTGACCTCACAGGGGAATCCAATCAGCCCTCCTGCCTGCCCCAGTTGTATATAATTGTAGACATGCCAGTGTGTATAAAGAGGTAGAAACTGATTGGGGGCAGAGTGCATCATGATGTCTTGCCTGTGTTGCTTGCCCCTGCTTCTATAACTAACCTTAGCAAGCTCACTCACCAAGCCGCACTGGGTGGATCCATCTTTGGTTTGTTGGAGAGAACAGGCTCTACCTTTATGGCTCCCCAGCACCCCTTGTCTCTCTGTACTTTAGAGCAGTGTGGCCTTTGTACCCAGGAGTGTGTGGTAGCAGTGCAGAGAAATGCTGCATTCTAAGAAGTCAAACCAGCTGTCTGGGACAAAGAGCACGGGTCTGGAAGGGCCTAGAAGCCGCTCTGAGCACTGGAGGTTTTAGTCTTCCTGGGTCTTTTTTTTTTTTTTTAATTATTATTTCCACTATTTGAGACTTTACATTTTAACAGGCACACACATACACCCCAAGACAGACAGACACCACACACACACACCTGGGGCTGGAGAGATGTGTTCTTACAGAAGACCTGGATTTGGTTCCTAGCACCCACATTAGGAAGGGGTCCATTCATTCAGAGTGTAGTGGTGGGTAGTACAACCCACCAGACGGGGCTCCAGAAAACTGGAGTCTTGGTTGTCAATAGCTGTATCACCATACCTCTTTGGGAATAAGCTTCTTGCCGGGTAAAAGAAAGGAATTAAACTCAAGCTATGTGTTAAATGTTTTAAACATATCTCAGTAGCTATCCCCCACCCCCACTTATATCAGCCAAAAATATTTGGATCTTACTTTCCATGATTTAGATGATGAATTATTTTCTTTGTATGCTTTTGTTCCCTCCCAAAAATCCCTGAACTGGAGGATCCCCTTCTGTTCCATCAGAATGCCACTGAAGCCTCCCTTACATTTATCTCATGAGAACTCATTTTCCTAAGATTAGTCTCTTTCAAAATGCTGAGTGAAGGAGTGAAGAAAGAAATCCCAGCTCAGTGGGTTGCAGTTCATTGAGGTCTGCTGTAGGATGTCATGCTAGCGGACCCTCCAGCTTCGGGCACATGCAATCTGCAATCTGGATACCTTTTATTTAATTTCAAGAATTCCCTTTGCACGGCAAAAAAGGGTCTGAGGAAAGCAGAGCAGCGCAGATGAGCAGGACAGAAGCAGAGCGCTCACACACGTGGTGCCATGAAATGCTGGCCACCCACCACGCTCCCTAGCTGGGAGAGAAACAGGATCCACAAGAGGAGTGGGAAAGCCATTTTTGACACAAACAAGGGTCCTGGGGCATGCCACCCCACCCCAGTGCCTGGCCATGCAAGATGCTGAAATGGAGACTGGCCCGCCAGGCTGCGGTGCTGGGAGCCCGTGGAGTGATGCACCAAAATGAAAGGGAGTCCTTTGGGCGCTTCCCAAGGCGCCTGCAGGGTCAGAGCATAGTAGGTCTGTGTCCATGTCCGTGAGCACAATCAGTTAACAGATAGCACCAACTGGGATGCCCAGGGCAGGAGAGAGCTCAGGCTCTAGCACCCACTTGCCCAGCCCTCCTGGGCAGAGTCTCATTCCTTGGTGGCTACTCTGGCAGCCAGTCTTTCCTCACCCTGTGCCCTGGGAAACTGGAGTAAATCATCAGGGTGAGGTCTGACCCAGGGCACCAGTTGCCTCTGGAGGGCCTGGCCTTAGTTGTGCAGTGAAAAGCTGCTGCTGCACCTGACTGAATGATCAGAATTGAGAAATACAGGTTGGGGACCAGGATGCTAGGGCCCAGGCTCATGTCACAGAAGAGCCTTCCCACGACCAAGCCTAGACATTTTACAGCCCATCAAGTCCCTATTCCCAGTTACCCCAGGAGTTGGCCCCTGTTGCTTCTGAGAGGATTTGGGGGTCCAGGGAGGGAAGTGGGAGAGGAGAGAGACCAGAAAGGCCAGGTGAGATCGGTCTGAGACTGGCAGAGGTAGGCAGTGTGTGCGGTGGGGACACTGCACTGGGCTGGAGCCCTGGTGCGGCTTGGCCGCACTGTTCTCATGTGGTCTTACTAAACAACTATCTCACCTGTGTCTCACTCTCCTCGATTACCACATCAGGAAAACCCTACCCCACCTAACTGGAAGGGATAAGCTAAGGGTGTAAATAGATAACGGATAGAAAACACTTTTTAAAAAAGTATAAAGCGCTATTAGAGCGCGAGGCAGTGTTGTCATGAGGATGTTTCCCTTAGCGCTTCCCTCAGTTTCCACACCGCAGATTTGCTCTCCTTTTCAGGATGTCTCCTCACCTTAGAATGGATCATGTTTCCTTGTTTCAGAAGGGGTTGGAGACTCCCTGGTCGCTTTCCCTGATCAGAATCTGTAACCCCGGTGGCCAGTGGGTACACTAGGAAGTCCGAGGCGTGTCCCAACGATTCCTGCTGCCTTGCTGTCTGTCCCTCTGGGACTTTCCCTGGCCACTGGGTCCACCCTATGAGATGAGCTGGACTGTCCACTACAGTTGGACAGTACTGGGGTACCCAGGTCCACCCCTTGGAATACCCTGTCTGGAGTGCAATTCCTGTGCCGATTTCCAGCAGGAGGTGAGGAGAGGGCGGGGAGGTGCGCTGAGAACGGTGGGGCAGGAGGGTTGGTCCTCAAGAACCCTAACCCGCCCCAACTCCAGTCCATTCCTCCCCGCCCCCCAGCCCAACCCTAGTCTCTTTCTGGCGGCACCTGGAGCGGCCGCGGGGCCCCCAGGCCCGGGCCATTGTGCACGCGCAGGTGGTCCTTGAGTGACTCCTTGTAGCGGAAGCTCTTGCCGCACTCGCCACACGTGTAGGGCCGCTCGCCCGTGTGGATCCGCTGGTGCTTTAGCAGGTTCTGCTTGCGGATGAAGCTCTTGCCGCAGAGCGCGCACTGGAAGGGCCGCTCGCCCGTGTGCAGCCGCTGGTGGTTCTGCAGGTGCTCCTTGCGGCTGTAGGTCTTCTCACACTCGGAGCATTTGTAGGGCCGCTCACCGCGGTGCGTCATCTGGTGGCGGATGAGGCCAGAGTGGCAGTTGAAGCTCTTCTCGCACTCCGCGCACTCGTAGGGCCGTTCCTTGGTGTGGCTGCGGTGATGAATGATGAGGCTCTTTCGCACGCCGAAGGTCTTGCCGCATTCCAGGCAAGAGTAGGGCTTGCTGCGCGCGCCGTGAGCAAGGAGGCTCCGCCGCAGGCCGCCCGGGCAGCAGCTACCACAGCCACTGCCCGCACCGGCACCGGTACTATTGCCACTACCCGCACCAGTGCCGCCGCCGCCGCCGCTGCCACCACCACCACCACCGCCTGCGCTGCCTTCTCCGGTGGGCTGAGCCTCACCTCCGGTACTGCGCTCGCCTGGAAGCGCCGGGAAGCCATCTTCCAGCAGGCTACGGCTCCCGGGTCCGCCAGGGTTCTCCGGCACAGCCAAGGCGGGCAGGTTCTGCTGGTGAGGTTGGGTTTGGGGCTGCGCAGAAGATGGGGGTGGGTTCTTTACAAGCAGCAGGCTGTCACCTGGGGGCGGGGAGGAAGACAGAAGTGACTGGCTGATAGGCGCTCATCTTCAGGATAATCCCACAGTGTCCCGGAGCGGGGCTAGATCACCCTGTCCTCATTTTCTTTAATATTAAGATGAGCCTAACCGCTCACCAATGCCTTGTGATTTGGGATAGGAAAGCCCTCCGGTTGCTTCTGCTACCCGGAAGTCACCTTCAAAGGTAGAGTGCTCAGGGGTCAAGAGCTCTAGCTCTTTCTGGGTTGATTTCCAGCAACCACAATGCGGCTCACAACAGACTAACTCTAGTTCTAGGGCATCTGATGTTCTCTTCTTCACCAGGCATGCACATGGAGCACAGATATACATGCAGATAAAACACCAATATGTATATACATTTAAAAATTTTTTGTAAAGATAGACTGAACTGGGTGTGGTGTTCACCATCATCATTATTCCCAGCACTCAGGAGGCAGAAGCAGGCAGAGCTCTGTGAGTTCGAGGCCATACTGAGACCTTGTCTCAAAAATAAATAAATAAAAATAAATGTAAAAAAGTAAATGTCACATTGCCCTGAAGTAATAAAACTTAGGTGTAGTCTGAGGGATAATGTTAATTTATCTTTGGAGATTTTATGGGAGGGAGAGAATTTGCACATGGTGAAAACCCATTTAGAGGTTTACCAGAATGGAACACAGGGAGCTCGGGTCCAAACCTCAGAGGGATGTGCAGTTAGGGCATCAGGCCAAAAAAAAAAAAGCAGGCTGGGTAACTGGGATGTTGCTCAAAAAAGGGTCCTGACCTCTAACAAAACCATGATGTCATTTCACAACATGCTCTCCAGGGAACTGCTTCTTCTCAGGCTACAGTGCCTTTCCCTTGCATCCCAGCATCTCCACGCCATAAGTCCCAAAGCTCAGCATTGCTCTGGGTACCAGAGTAGAGTGTACCATGTGCATGGAGCGGTATATATGTGTGTGCAGTGGGCTGAGACTAGGCTCTTTGTGTCAGAACAATGACCTCAATTCCCTTCTTCTTGTGCCTCTTCCTTGGTTACTTTACCACTTTCTGGTTCTCCCTCCCCCAAGGGGAGCCTAACCCCTACTCAGAGGCAGCCTGTGCAAGATGGTGAAGAAGGTGAATTTTTTATCCACCCCTTTCTCTCCTCAGTACTCCCATTTGGGAGCAGGGACAAATGGGGGCTACTTCTTATAGATAGAATCTCTTATAAGCATCACATGTCAATAAAAAAAAGCCTAAGCCAGGAAATAGGAGGTGGGACACTGTCAGGAAGAGAGAGGATTCTGGGAAATAGTGAAAGAATACAAAGGAAGAGATTCAAGCAAGATGCTGATAGAGACACTGGGGAGATACTGAGGAAGATGTGAAGGAAGAAGCAGGCTGGGCCTGAAGGAGAGGTAACTAAACATATGGAAGACATAGAATAGTTTGAATGGGTAAATAAGGTAGGAGCTAGTCAGGGTATGAGCCAAAGATTATGACCTAGACCATTTGTTAATAAATAATTACTCTTAGAGTTGTCATTTTGGAAGCAGGGGCCAGGCAAAAAGAGAAACTGATTTTTTTCAGCTTCTCAGGTCACAACTGTTTATGTTTCTACCCCATCCCTGGGGCTCTGAAGCCAGTTCTTAAATACTACCTTATACAGACCAGGCCTGCTCTCTCTTCTGGCCTAGTCAACCCTCACTACTATTTCTATAGGAGCAGCCAAAGAGCGAACACCAAATCATTCACCTTGATTTCAGATGCTCGAATGAACCATCCTGGCTCCAAAGCACTTGTGGCCCCCATATCAACTAGAATGTGGATGTTGGCTGCTGCTACACCAAGGCCTGTGACTTTACTCCTGTCCACATGCTCAACAATTCCTGTGGATTCTTCCCAGGGAACCTACCTACAATCCTCTGATAATTCTTGAATCTCAGCACGACCAGCAGTCCACTTTCTCCACTTCTCATAATGCTCTGTTTCCCTGCCGCTTTTTCTTTGCCTGGCCCAATTCAGCACTCAAGGTCTAGCAGGATGATTATTCCACGGCAAACACCCTGGTGCTCCACAGTTCAGGTGCCCATTTCCTGGCTTAGGCTTTTTTTTTTATTGACATGTGATGCTTATAAGAGATTCTCTCGATAAGAAGTAGTCCCCATTTGTCTCTGCTCCCAAATGGCAGTACTGAGAAGAGAAGGGTAGGATAAAAATTCGCCTTCTAAAGCTGGGCGTGGTGGCGCACGCCTTTAATCCCAGCACTTGGGAGGCAGAGGCAGGCGGATTTCTGAGTTCCAGGCCAGCCTGGTCTACAAAGTGAGTTCCAGGACAGCCAGGGCTACACAGAGAAACCCTGTCTCGAGGAAAAATAAATAAATAAATAAACAAACAAAAAAATTCACCTTCTTCACCATCTTCCACAGTAGGGGTTAGGCTCCTCTTGGGGGAGGGAGAACCAGAAAGTGGTAAAGTAACCAAGGAAGAGGCACAAGAAGAAGGGAATTGAGGTCATTGTTCTGACACAGAATCCCAATTCTTGCATGCCCTGGCTCTTGTCGTTAGTGACTTCTGGTTTCACTCTGCAGTTATCACATTGCTCTTTCTAGTCCGTCCTCGGCTTCTGAGTCTCCTCATGCATGGGCATGAGAGGTTTTGCCTTCTGGCTACTGCTGTTAACTGATTCAGATACAAGCAAGTGATTGACATCTGGTGATTTGGTGTGAGTAGTTCGCTGGAAGATTTCTGGAAGGTTCCTTAGCACTGAGAGCAAAGTTTCTCCACCTTTCTAATGCTGTGACCCTTTAATATAGAACCTCCTCTTGTGGTGACCCCCAACCATAAAATTATTTGCATTGCTATGTCATAACTGTAATTTTACCACCGTATGACTTTTAAATATCTGTATTTCCAATGTGTAGTATGTTGAAGTTTGATCTGTTGCTATGTACAGTAATGCTAATTACTGGCCCTGGTTGCCCTGGGGTGAGAGAATCATCACATATACCAAGTGATGCTATGTGACTTTGCTCCTTAATATAAAAGTATTGGTTGAATAAAGGTGTCTACAACTTACAGCTGGGCGGAAGAGAGGTAGTTTTGGTTCCTGGATTTGGGGTCTGAGGCAGGACCACAAGGGGAGGGAAGAGAGAAAGCAGAGAGAGGAGAAAACGCCATGGGGTAGGTGAGTCATGAAAACATGCCCATGAGGGCTGGCCAACTGGCATTAAGAGCTGCCTAGATGGAATGTGGCAAGTTATAACTCAAGGTTATTGATGGGGAAGTAGATTTTAATAGCTTAAAGGGTGGATTTCTGCCCAGCGCTAGTGCATTGCACTAAAGACTTTCTATAAATATGAAGGTTTTGTGTCTTATCTGGGAACAGAATGATCAAAGGTGGGGTAGAAACTCCCGATTGAGATTAAATATTAATAACAACAGTAATGAACATTCTAGAATTTTGGTTTTTTAAAAACACATAGAAATATTATAAGAATGTTTTTGTTTCAATCCCAGATGTGGGATGACTGTCATTTGCCTCATGCTCTAGCAGAGGCCTGGTTGCACCAGCTGCAGATAGTTCCTACAATTGTGTAACATTTGAAATTCTGGGAACTTTTCAGAGGGTATATAAATGCTAGGACCCCAAGAGGAACAGTTGGTGGTTATTCAGAGAGGTGGCTGCAGTTTCTTAGTCGTGTTCAAAGAAGAAACAGAAGGAAAGAATTTAAATTCAGAGATATCTCTCTCCCCCTCTATCCTTCTTTCTCTCCTATTGATGGGGTGAAAAGGGGGTAGGGGTAACAGGAAAAGGAACTTTGTCAAAGGAAAAGTTGCTCCAGTAGAAAAAACGGGGGGGGGGTTTAACAGGAAAAACTGTGGAATTAAATCAACTTATATACAATAAGGATATATTAACATCAGAATGGAAGCCAGCGAAAGTTTTGAGCTAGGGCCTGGGTTTTGCTTATATATCTACAGGAAAGGAAAAGCTGTGGATACCATCAAAACTGATAAAGATTAGAATCAAGCAGGAGAGGTCTCCTGAAAACATTGGCCACTAACCTGGAAAGCGATTATTTCATTGTAAATGTTTCTGTTTCTAATTTCCCACTGTACATAGCACAATTCATGGCTTTAAAACAGAAGGGGAAATGTAGTGACAATTCTAGAATTTTGGTTTAAAAAAAAAACAAACACAGAATATTATAAGAAAGTGTTTTCATTTTAATCCTAGGTGTGGGAATATGGGGCTGCTTTGGACTGACTTCAGGAGCTAGAATTTGCTTCATGCTCTATTAGGAACATGGTTTTGCCAGCTGCAGACAGTTTCTGTGACTGTGTGACAATTGGAATTCTGGGAACTTTTTAGAGGGTATTTAAATGCTAGAACCCTGATAGGTAGGGTTGGTGGTTGTTGGTCATTCAGGGGGTGGTCATGCTCAAAGAAGAAACAAAAGGAAAGAAATTAGATTCTGCGCTCTCTCTCTCTCTCTCTCTCTCTCTCTCTTTCCTTCCTATCTAGTGATAGAGAATGAAGAAGATAGAGGGATAAAAGATGGGAAAAAGAAAAACCCACAAAGTAGCATAGACCAGCTACACTGTGCTCCATGAATCTTTGCCCAGAACACCCTAAAATACAAAATTAAAGTAAATTTAAAATGACAAATCTAGAAATGGTGGCTGAGGGCTATAGAAGTGGCTGCTATTATCATTTCTTTCAATACCAGTAGTCAATCTTCTGTTTTTTCTGTACATTATCCTGGTTTGCCAACAGGCTATGAAGCAGACAGCACTAAATTCCTCTCCAAACAAGGACTCACAGCTCTCCCACTGAGGGAAAACACTCCAGGTTCTAGCAGAGGCAACACTACTCACTAGGCCCAGAGTCCAGTCCAAGCTCCCCTTCCATTGAGTCACGTGGGCCCCATGGGTACGGCTGCTCTTCCTGCTTGATCCAGGACAAAATGTCATGTGCTGAGATGAGAGACTCTGTTGTTAGGGGGAAAAGGCAATCTTAAGACTTCATTCACTTTCACTGAGCATCCACTATACATTGAACTCCAGAGAGACTACGGGGCCAGGCCATGCTAAAGGAAGCTCAGCTTTGAAGCCTGGAGGGCCAGAGCTGGCTGGTCTGACCTGTAGTGCAGAGGCAGAGGCAGAGCCACTGACAAGCCCACAGCAAGAGCTTAGGACTCTATGAGGAGACTCTGCTTCCCATCTGCCCGGTCCCCTCAACCAACTCCTACAGGCAATTTCTCATCCTCTCTCCTTGATATGGAGGGTAGGATGAGACAGTGGTGTCAGGATTTCTAGAAGGAATGGCACTGGACTTCTCACGTTTACAAACTCACACATAAACACATCTCCAGCCCAGCTGGGTGTGCCTCCCCTACACAGCTAGACCCTCCCCAGACTTTTCATGGGAGATATCATACAAATGCAGCTCCAGAAGGGGATAAGGGATGGCCCTGTGATGACGAGCACTGTCTACTCTTGCAGAGGACCCAAGTTCAGTTTCCAGCACCCACATCAACAGCTCATAACCTTCTGTACTCTAGCTCCAGGGAATCTGGCCTCTGTTGGCACACACCTATACGTTATTATAAATAAAATAAGCCTTTTACAAAGAAAGTAAAAAAATTCCAGAAAATATAAATTACTTGCTCTTTAATTTTAACACACAAATGCACATTGTATTTTGCAGCCTTTTGGTTTAAATTCTTCAACAAGCAGAATTAAGGTGATTTTTTTTTTAATCCATTCCATTGACACAATAAATGCTAAGTTTAAAAATTCACTCTTGGGGGGGGGGGGCTGGTGAGATGGCTCAGCGAGCAAGAGCACCCAACTGCTCTTCTAAAGGTCCTGAGTTCAAATCCCAGCAACCACATGGTGGCTCACAACCATCTGTAATGAGATCGGACTCCCTCTTCTGGAGTGTCTGAAGACAGCTACAGTGTACTTACATATAACAAATAATAAATAAATAAATCTTTAAAAAAAAATTCACTCTGCGGGACTGGAGAGGTAGCTCAGAGGTTAAGAGCACTGACTGTTCTTGCAGAGGTCTTGAGTTCAATTCCCAACAACCACATGGTGGCTCACAACCATCTGTAATGGGATCTGATGCCCTCTTCTGGTGTGTCTGAAGAAAGCAACAGTGTACTCACATACATAAAATAAATGAAATATTAAAAAAAAAAATCACTCTGACATCTTTCTCACCTGAATTAGGATCTGTGGGAATATCTCTCTCTGCCAAATCCTGCTGGTCCCATACACACTGCTGTTCTTCCTGCTTAATCCGGGACAAAAGGTCCTGGGCAGAGATGGGGGAGTCTACTTATGGGAACAAAGACAGCAAACATGTTAGAGAAGGAGGAATCCCACCAGTCCGTGTTATTTAGTGAATCTGATTTCAAGCAATCATTTGTTTTCCCGAAGAGTCAAGGATAACAACAAATTATTCCAATTAGCTAATGGCTCCAGCTACACTGGCCATAATGAATGGAGCTGTGTCTGAAGCCTAGAGTATGTCACAGTGAACAGGATACAAAATATCTCCAGAGATTTAACCAACAGGATGAGGTCTCTGATCCACACAAGATGGGATGCTCATGAGGGAATTTCCCAGGAAAACAGCCCTTTCAGGGAAGCCTTTTATCAGTATCTGAATGGAACTTCACAAAGAGAAACAGCTTTCTTTTCAAAGGCTACTAAACCTGTAGCCACACACTTAGGAGGTGGAGGCAGGAGGATTAGAAGTTCAGTGTCACCCCTGACTACATAGAAAATTTAAGGCTAGTCTTGGGTCCATTAGACTCTATATCAAACAATTTTTTTCTTTTCTTTTTATTTATTTTTTCTTTTAGTTTATTTTTCTTGATTTCTTTTTTCTTTTTCTTTTCTTTTCAATCAAACCCAATTATCTATTGCTTTATCGATTGCCTTCTTATCTCTTGAAGGTTTCTAGAGACAGCAAGCAGCACTTGATGTATTTAAGGAACCCATTTTGGACTGGAGAAATGGCTCAGCGGTTAAATGCTACTGCTCTTCTGAAGGTCCTGAGTTCAAATCCCATAAACCACATGATGGTTCACAACCATCCATAATGAGATCTGATGCCCTCTTCTTGTGTGTCTGAAGACAGCTACAGTATATTTACATATAACAATAAATAAATCTTTAAAAAAAAAAAAAAAAGGAACTCATTTGACACCAGTGAAGGCCTGGCTCCTACCCTTTGGCTATTATCACTTGCCTGTGTATCTCAGGCTTTCCTGGGGGAGGGACAAGGTAGGCGCTCTTACTAGTACGGTAGCTAGTTTTAGTATCAACTTGGCAACAATACCCAGGACTTTGATCAAACATAGTTCTGGATTATTATGAAGGGATTGTTTTTACAAGTGAGATTAACATTTAAGTCAGTAGACCAAATCAAACAGATGACCTACTCTGATGTGGATGGGTCTCCTCTAACAGGTAAGGGTTGAATTGAAAGAGATGGCCAACCCAGGGAAGAGGAGATTGTGAGAAGATTATCTGTGGGGAGCTACAGCAGTCCTTTCCAGGTCCCTTCCCACTAGCCTACCTCCGAGCAAATTTCGGATCTGTCATCCACTATAATCACATCAGCCAGTTCGTTAAACAAATCCCTGTAAATATCCATGTTCATGATCACATGATGCACACGCAAGCCAAAGGTTCTGTCTCTCTGGAGAGCTGGGCCTTGCGTACACCCCTGCCGTAGCAGATCCTCATCTAAGCAACCCAGCTGAGAGACCATCTAGGAGCAGCTCCCCATGAGCGTGTGTGAGCCAGGGGAGCCTGGCTCGGAAGTGGCGGCTCATAAATGCTTGTGTAGTGGAGCTCTGTAGTCTGGGATCAGGTCTTACTGCTTTGATATCCTAGTACCCAGAGAGTCCAGTAAACGGCTTAAACTAACCAAGCTGCTTCTTATAGAGGACAGAGGGGCAATCCAAAATTTACTGGACAAAGGAGAGGGAAAAAAAACAGAAAGCTAAGCTGAATGTAGCTATAAACCCTCAATGCTAAACACCACATTTGTACCCCCCGTGGAAGCCTGTCTCAGTCCAGGTCTGCATCCATTGCTCTTCCTTTGCTGGCATAGTCTTCTAGCCTGACAACCTCCAGAGACTACAGCCCATATCTCACCTCACTAATCCTTGGTCAAGTAGTTATCTGACTCACTCACCAGTGATGGATTCTGTGGGGATGGCTCTTTCTTCCAGTCCCCTCTGGCCCCGAACACATAGGGCTTCTTCTCGCTTTACCTGGGAGGACATGTCCTGTGCAGGCACCAGAGTCTCTGTTCCTGGGGAGAGAGAACCACACTTTCTAGAATTTTTTTTCAGTATGGTGGTCACCAGGATGTTTTGAGGTCAGAACCATGGTTGCCAGCACTTCCAGGGAACAATATAAAAATCTTGGGTTCCTACTGGAGCCATGTGGGACCCTGTGGAGCAGAAAGTCCCAGTAGCAGAGAAGTGACCAATATTAAGAAAAAGGGATAACAAAAAGGATATGATGGTTCATGCCTATAATCCCAGCAGTCAAGAGGCTGAGGCAGGAGGCTCATCATGCATTGGAAATCAGTTTGACCTGGATAGTGAGTTCTAAGCTAGGTTGGGCTCAGAGTGAGACCTCACCTTGAAAATGAAAGACGAGGCCAACAGCAACATGAAGTCTGAGAAGCCAAAGGGAGGCTTTGGAAGCAGCAGTCACTCACCCTTGTTTTTTACCTCAGTGGCCAGACACAAACACTCAACCAAATCTTGATGTGTGAAGAAAATAGTATCCTTAAGCATAAAAGCCAGCAACATATATTTTTTTTCACAGGATTCTGCTTTGTGACCAACAGGGCATTTTCTTCTGGAGCTTCTTGGGACAATGAAATAGCTCTTTGTGGAAGACTGTTCAGGCAACAGGAGACTGGGTAAGGACCCAAAGGGGGTGATTCCAGTTTCAATTCCACCACCAGCTCTCTCTACTAGCAATCTCACCTCTCTGGGTTTCATCTAAAGCAGGTACAGCGGTCCTGGTTCTGTTTTGTGACTCATGATGGTTTGATAACTCAGGCAAACTCTTGTGGACACAGGGCCCAAAATGTAAAAATCTGCCACACAATATTGGAATCTGTAACCACAGCTGCCAAAGAACATTCACGGTGCTTGATGAGGAGTGGGAGAGGCCACTGAAACAAAACATTCCTCTTGGGAAGTGCACAGGGGCAGTGGCAGGTCTACCTGGCTGGAGCTGCCTGTAAGGGATGTGGGGAGGGGCTGCTAATGAGTATGGGAGATTCTCATGATACACACGTTCTAGTGATAATGTCTGTGTGACTTTGTGGACCACTGAGTTAGTAATTTAAAGAGGGAATTTTATGACCAATTAGCTAGAGTAAAACTAAAGAAGGAGAAAGAACAGTGCTGAAAGTTTCCATGAAAATATATCCATTCAAGCACTGGAGAGATGGCTCAGTGGCTAAGAGCACTGTCTGTTCTTCCAGAGGTCCTGCGTTCAATTCCCAGCAACCACATGGTCACAACCATCTGTAATGGGGCCCAATGCACTCTTCTGGTGTAGACAGCAACAGTATACTCATATACATAAAATAAATAAATATGGGTGAGACTTGATAAGTCAGCCAAGCAGAGGACACCAGTACAGCATCACACCATATGTTGCCCAACACTATTCAAGAAACAGGCACCAGGGCAGACCCTAGTGTCTTCCATCCTAGTAACAGCTGCCAAATGTGATATTCTTAGGACTAATGGTTCCTTTATGAGTGAGGGAAGTCTTGGGGGTGAGTAGGGAAGTGTATGCGTGCCAAAGCAAGAATAGAGTACGAGATGCAGCATGAGATGCAGATCACATGCAGTCAGTGAGCAACTAGCCAGGCAGAACCACGTCTGCTGCCGCCTTCCTTCCCACCTCCTCTGTTAGTCTCCCTGAGACTGGGTGTGGGGCCATTAGCTGTTCACGTACCCCATCAAGTCTGGGAAGTATCCTGGTCTAAGCCCTTCCTTCTTTATTTTTTGAGATAGGGTCTCACTGTGTCACCCTGGCTGGCCTGGAATTCTCTGCATAGACCAGGTTGGCCTCATACTCATGGAAATCCATTTGCCCATATGCCTCTTGAGTGCTAGGATTAAAGGTGTGCACCACAGCCAGCCTCTTCCCTAGTTCACCTGTATGTTTAGAGCTACCAAAGGCCAATGCCTATGGTATGGTTTTAGGCCCTAAAGGCATGTCCTGTAAGTGACCACACAACAGCTGTGGTATAAGTGGTTCCTGGGTGCATTAAGACCTATTTTCTCCAGACCTACACAGTAGCAACTCCTTGTGTGTGTGCAGGGTGCCCAGCTCTCCTCTCCTGCCCCTCCCTGACCCATCCCTAGTGTAACAGCTATTACCTGTGTCTGCAGTCACTGGGATTTCTCTCTCTTCAGGGTGATGCTGCTCCCACACACAAGGCTCTTCCCTGGGTTCTGCCTGGACCGGAGGGTCTGGCTTGGACACTGGGCCATCTGTGTCTGTGAATGAGGTGGAGAGAAGGCAGGGAAAAGGGTTGTGTGAAGTTGCAAGTGAATTCAGATCAAGGTGATAGGTCGGGGTTACCAGTTACCAGTGTCCCACAGCATGGCAGCCATTATGTGCAGAAGGAATCTTGAAAGCAAGCCAACAGAAACCCAGGCCTCTTTCTGAGAGTCAAGAGCACAGAGTCCATGGTTGACCCTGAACTGTTAGGATACAACCCACGGAGGTATAAACTTGATATTTTACAGTATTTTAGAATAATGGTAGTGCCGCATAGACTACCACAGTGACGGCTCAGCTGACACCCTGTAATAGTTTCATCCTATCCTAAGTTCCCTGTTACTTTCCATCAGACTCCTTTGCATCCTGAAGCTCTCAGCAGAGAGCCCTCGCCAGTGGAGGGGAGTGCTCTTACCCAGGGACATCAGGGTTTTGTAGTTCTCCTTCACCAGATTGCTGTAGAGCTCCTTCTGCCATTCGTCCAAGTTCTTCCATTCGTCCTCAGAGAAGTAGACAGCAATGTCAACGAAGGTCACCGGGACCTGGACCAACAAGGGTTTTAGTCAGCAGCCTGCTGCTGTTCCTCACCCCTCTCTCCAAAGAGCCAGCCTAGCTCAGAGCTCGGCCTCTGTTCTCAGCATCGTGATCTGTACATCCTAGGTCTCATCCTTTCATTTCTATGGACTCAGGGATCCTGATAGCTGGCCTCCCTAAGTATCCAACAGCAGTGGTGTCAGTACTGCCTGTTTACTTTTTGTTGTTTTCTTTTCTTCTGTAAACATTTTGTTTATTTGTTGTGTGTTGTGTGTGTGTGTGTGTAGAAACACCCATGCAATGGCACACATGTGGAGGTCAGAGGACAAGTAGCAGAGCTCATTCTCAAGTTCTACCAGAACCCAGGTCATCAATGGCGAGGCGCTTCCCCACTGAGCCCTCTCTTCCCTTTTCTGTCCTTTGCTGTTTAGAATTAGACACTGAGGACAAAGCTGTACTCAGTGTGTTCTTTGGGGGCTCAGGGTACCAGGGATCTGAGTGACACCAAGTGTGGGAATCAGAGAGCCAAGTAGAGTGAAACTGTGTGTGACAAACCTGTATTTCAAGTCAGATCACCTGTGTGTACACAGTTACATTTTTTTTTCAAGATTTAATCATTTTTATTTTATGTGTATGAATGCTTTGTGTGCATTATGTCTGTGCACCATGGGCTTTCAGAGCTGACAAAGGCCAGAAGAAGGGTTAGTATCCTCTAGAAATGGAGTTACAGTGGATGGGAACCTCAATTTGGATATTGGGAATCAAACCAGGGCCCTGGAGAAGAGCATCCAGTGCTCTTAACCACTGAGCCATTTCTCCAGCCCCAAAAGTTAAAATTTGTCACTAAAATATATTCAATCCACACTAAAGATGTGGAGTGCGTGCCTCAGCTCCAGGAGCCTGCCCTGTCTTTATGAGGAAGTCCTGCTGCAGTTGTGGCTACCCTCAGTCACTGCTAGTCAAGGTGTTCTGAGCTGCAGTTTAGAGCTGCTGTTTCGTTCTGACCAGGAGCCTCTTCCATACTCATTTCAGCCTTCACCAGCACCACCTCTTGTTGGACCAAGCTGTTTCACTTCCATTAACTAGTCCCCGAACTTCCCTCTCTGACGGCGCAAGCTTCCTTCCTGCCCTCTCATATCCCTATCGAATCAGTGGCTCACTCTTGCTCTGAAATCCAGTGTCTCAAATCTCACCCAGGCCCTACTCTACATGGCATATCCAGGGCTAACGTGGGCCCGTGTGGTACGTTTATGTGAATGATAAAGAGCCGGACTGTCAGTCCACAAGCCGGGTGCATAGCATATCAAGGGGAGCCTATGCAGGTGTGAGACGCCACTATGTGCAGGGCCTGCTGACTGACTGCTCCCAGTCCGTCCTTAGAATTAAAACTAGAATTCCTACCAGGCTGGGACAAATCCTCAATCTGAGAAAACATGCAATCCCTTTCCTTTCCTCTTTCTTTCTGTCTTCCTTCCTTCTTTCCTTCCTTCCTTCCTTCCTTCCTTCCTTCCTTCCTTTCTTCCTTCCTCTCTCTCTCTCTTTCTTGTTTGTTTTTCGAGCAATCCCCTTTCTTTATTTTATTTCCCTGTTGCTAGATGAAACCACAAAATTCTCCAATCAATATTTGTCACAAATTCATACCAGCTGTCCCATGGCTGCTTTGGAAGCCTTTTGTTGACTTCTTTTTGACACATTGCCATGCTCCGCAGGAAGCTCACTGCAAACTTCACTCCCCAAGCCCTGTCTGGCCTCCCTCCATCTTCTCCTGCTCCTCTCTGACCTCAGGTGGGTATAATGGAGTTCTTTCTTGTCTTTCTCTTCTTGCTAAGCCAAACCTGTCACATTCATTCTGTTCTCCTCCACCTCCCATCTGCACACTTGATAAGCGATGTTGACTCTTTCACCTCTTCAGTTTCTCCCTCTTGCTGGCTGTTTCTCCTGAGGGTCATTTCAACGGAAGGAAGACCTTTATTCACTCAGACTGGAAAGATTGCTTAATGGGTAAGGGCACTTGCCGCCAAGCATGACGACTTGAGTTAAAGTCCCAGAAGCCACATGGTGGAAGAAGAGGACTGATTCTTGCATCTCCACTTGTGCTTTGACACATGTGCACACTCGTGCACACGCGCGCGCGCGCGCACACGCACGCACACACACACACACACACACACACACAAATAAAAATTGTAAAACAAACCCCTCACTCAATTCTATCTCAGTTCACTTGGGACATCCAAAGAAAAGCCTGTTTTTCCTTTTTCAAAATCGATATACATTTTAGCTTCCTAAAATCTAACATCTAGCTGGCTGTTCATGGTGCACACCTTTAATCTCAGCCCTTGAGAAGCAGGGGCAGGAGGATCTCTGCGTTTGAGGGCAGCCTGGTCTACAAAACTCAAGCCAAACCATATCCTGGAAAAATAATCAATGATTTGCTGTTAAAATCTCCCTGGTAGAGCCGGGCGTGGTGGCACACGCCTTTAATCCCAGCACTTGGGAGGCAGAGGCAGGTGGATTTCTGAGTTCGAGGCCAGCCTGGTCTACAAAGTGAGTTCCAGGACAGCCAGGGCTACACAGAGAAACCCTGTCTCGAAAAACAAAAACAAAAAAAAAAAAAAAAAAAAAGTTCTTTTGAGTCGGGCGTGGTGGCGCACGCCTTTAATCCCAGCACTCAGGAGGCAGAGGCAGGCAGATTTCTGAGTTCGAGGTCAGCCTGGTCTACAAAGTGAGTTCCAGGACAGCCAAGACTACACAGAGAAACCCTGTCTCAAAAACAAAAACAAAACAAAACAAAAAACAAAAACAAAAAAACAAAAAAAATCTCCCTGGTAGGCAGAATACCTTTCTAGAATTTTCTTGTTTGGTTCCTGTGACTATATTGCCTGTTTAACAGTTGGCTCACATGGGAACTGCTGAACTGGCTACTAATTCCCTTTGCTGTTTCTTCGCCTTAAAGTTGGCAATTTCATTGTTTTTATTGCAGCTGTTACCTCTTTGGGGATGACTTAAACTTTCCTTGCTTCCTTCAAAGTTCCATAGCCTTCTTAGCCATTCCTTTAAATCAGATATAAGTAGCTAAAACTAAGTATATCCAAGATGTGTTCACCATCTTCTGCAATATGGTAGCTTCTTCATCTTATTCTACCATTTCTTTGGAGAGTCAATTCTTTCTCCTTTTCCTCTTCCTCTGACTTCTCCTCATCCTCTTCTTTTTAGTTTTTGGAGACAGGGTTTCTCTATGCAGATTTGGCTGTCCTGGAACTTGCTCTGTAGACCAGGCTGACCTCGCTCAAACTCAGACATTCACTTGCCTCTGCCTTCCAAGTGCTGGGATTAAAGGTGTGCACCACCACCACCACCTGTCTCAGAGTAATTTCTATACAGTTGGAAACAGAATCAGTTTTTAAAAGTATCATGGTAGGCTGGATAGATGACTCAGTGGTTAAGAGCACTGACTCCTCTTCCGAAGGTTCTGAGTTCAAATCCCAGCAACCACATGGTGGCTCACAACCATCTGTTCTGACACCCTCTTCTGGTGTGTCTGAAGACAGCTACAGTGTACTTACATATAACAATAAATAAATCTTTAAAAAATAAGAAATAAAAAAAAATAAAAGCATCATGGTGACAGAATACAGAAATCTAAGACATGGTCTGAGATAAACAGAAGCCTGAAGACTAGCTGCAGACTGCCCATGAATTAGTTAGGATTCATTAGTAGAGAGAATATCCTTCCTAGACCTAATAGATAGAAAAAGAGAATGCATCTTGAACACCCAAGAACATACAATGAGCCATTAACTATGGTGAACCTCATTCAAGAACATTCTCTTGGCACTTAGAGTTGTGGTTATATAACACACACATGAGTTACTTTTGTGCATACATGTGTTCATGTTTGTGTGTGCAGGTTCACATATGTGTATAGGTGTGTATGTACTTGTGTACACACCTCCTTCGAGACAGACTTAATGGCTTGGAGCTCCTTAATTAGGCTAGACTGGCTGACCATGGACCTCAAAGGAATCCTTTTGTTTCTACATCCCTAGAATGTGATTGCAAGCACACAATGACACACCTGGCTATTTTTCATAGGTTCTGGGAATTGAACTCAGGTTCTTATGCTTGCACAGCAAGCATATTACAGACTGAGCTATTCCCTAGCCTGTAAATACTTTTACAGTCCCTTCAAGTAGAAGAGCCTAATTCTCTACGTCTTGAATATAGGCAGGATTTGGTAACTTACATCTAGCAAATGAAATGATATTGTATGGCACAGAATATACAAGACCCATCCCATCCTATCTCTTTGAATCTCTCAATATAGGAAACATAGAGGTGGCTTCCATGTTATAAGTAGGTTCAAGCAGTCTTAGGGAGGTCCAATAACCATGTAAGGGAGCTGTAGTCAATGTTCAAATGACATCACCAATCAAAAGCCACCCTGGAACCTCACAGGATTGACTGAAGAGAACCACCCAAGCTGTTTCTAATTCCTCACTCACAGAAACTATCACATGATATATTTACTAGGCTTTCATTTTGGGGTCATTTACTGCCCAGCAACAAATAACTAACAATGACTACATAGTGTTTTCCCATTAAAAAAAAAAAAAAAAAATCAGTGACTTCTCAAAACTCCACAAAGCAATTACAGTGTCATCTACATATTATAAATGACAACACTGAAGACCAAAGGGACTAGCTAAAAATTGGTAAACTACTTACTCTTCTTTAAGGAGACACTGAAGAGTCTCAGAGACAACAAAGAAAACATACTTGCCCAATAATAGGAAAGCCAGAAGGTGGCACAGTCAAGATAGAAACCCACATCCTGGGGGCTGGAGAGGTGGCTCAGCACTTAAGAGGACTGACTGCTTTTTCAGAGGACCTGGGTTCAATTCCCAGAACCCACAGGGCAGCTTATAACTATAGTTTCAAGATCTAACAGTCTTAGACATATATGAAGGCAAAAGCACATTGAAAAAAATAATAAAATAGTCTTTAAAAAACATGGGCTGGTGAGATGGCTCAGCGGGTAAGAGCACCGACTGCTCTTCCGAAGGTGATGAGTTCAAATCCCAGCAACCACATGGTTGCTTACAACCACTCGTAATGAGATCTGATGCCCTCCTCTGGTGCGTCTGAAGTCAGCTATAGTGTACTTATGAATAATAATAAAATGAATCCTTGGACCGGAGAGAGCACGGTCTGAGCAAGTGGGACCAATCTGGAGCAAGCGGGGCATACCAGAGCAAGCAGGGTTGACTGGAACAAGGAAAAAAAAAAAAACCCAAGCCAGGCGGTGGTGGCACATACCTTTAATCCCAGCAGTTGGGAGGCAGGGGCAGGAGGATTTCTGAGTTCGAGGCCAGCCTGGTCTACAAAGTGAGATTCAGGACAGCCAGGGCTATCCAGAGAAACTCTGTTTTGGAAAAAAAAATAACAACAACAAAAAGAACAAAACAAAACAACAACAACAAAAAAAACCCCAACTCTCCTGATCCCATGTCCTATAACAATTCCATTGTCATGCAATGGTATGTGGCGGGACTAGAGACTCCTACCACTTTAGTCAACATATAGACCAAGTGGCAGAGCTAGGTAAGGATATCACACTCAGTCAAGGCACAGGGTACACACAAGAGCAAAGGGAAGCAGGAGAATCAAGGGAAATGCCGATTATGCTGCTAGAGCAACATACCCCATGTCACAGCTGAGGCAGGATCCACTTTGGGGGTATTACAACCCAATGCCTTACAGCCTAGATACACAGAAGTCTAGTGGCTCTTCTGGTACTGTCAATAGACTTCCCAGAGGACACAAAGACACACTAAAACATGGTCCCTTCCTAGGAGTTTAGAGCTCTTCAGTCAGAGACTAAGTAAGGGTGTTTCACATACCAACTCTAAGCCCATTGCTGTTAGAAACACAAGGCACAGCCATGAACCAATTTACATTTAAAAAGTAAATATTCAATATTCAGGAGGAACTTGGTACTGCTCCTTGTTTGTTCATTTGGATAGGGTATTGCTGTGTAGCCCAGCCTGGCTTTGAACTCAATACATTACCCATGCTGGCTGCAAACACAAAATCTTCCTGCTTTGCAAGTGTTGGTATTACAGGAATGTGCTACCACACAAAGCTTGGGGCTCGATTCCTTAGTATAAGGTGACCATGGGAGGGCACACTGATTAAATAACAGCTAAGCAAACCCCTTATGGAAATGGAGGATTGACAAGAGAAGCAGGCAGATAACCAGAGAAGGAGATTCCTGGGGGACTCTCCTGTGGGGCCTACCCAAGGATGAAAGAAAAGATGGGAGCATCTGGTGATGCAGGAGGCTAGACAGCTGGCAGGCACTGCACAAAAGGGAGTGTGATGGGCATGAGGTCAAGAGGGTGGCACACTTGGATATTTATTTGGACCGAGATGGGAAGCCAGGAGCTGGTGCAATGGCTCAGTGTGTAGAGTCACCTACCACCAACACTAACAGCCTGAGTTCCATCCCTGGGACCCACCTGGCAGAAGGTCAGAGTCAATTCCCACAAGTTGACCTCTGACCTCCAGAGACATTCTGTGACACATATCCCTCCTCCCTCTAAATAAAATCTAATTTTAAAAGTTTAACAAAGGATTGTATGTAAATAAGAAGAAAAAATGAGAAGCCATTTGGGAGATTTAGACGGTTTAGTATGACTCTTTCTTTCCTTCTTTCTTTCTAAGACAGGGTCGAGTATATCTCTGGGGTCGCCTTGAATTTGCTATCTAGCCTAGGATAATCTTCAAATTCAGATATCCACCTCCCCTTCCAAGTGCTGTGATTAAAGGCATGTGCTACCACGCCAAATTTTATGAGGTGCTAGGGATCAGTTCGTACATGTCAGGCAAGCACTCTACCAACTGAGCCACATCCCGAGGCCATAAATGAGGTGTTTGAATTGGGTCACTGTGGCTATTATTTTAGGAATATACTGTAGTGTGGGGCCTACCCAAGGATGAAGAACAGGAGACCAGTTAAGAGACTGAAACAATAATCAGGTAAGATGAGAGTGGCTGGAGGCGAGTGACGGTGCACCAGAGGTGGGATGTGAGAGGCAGTGGCTGGGTAGGATCCCAGGACTTGAGTCTGAGTGACTGAAAGAATAGAGCTGTCATCAAAAGAACAAGCTTCAGACAAACGACCCAGTATAGTGACAATTTTGGAATTTTGGTTTCTTTAAAAAACACAAAAATTATTTATATAAGAATTTGTTCTCAGCTGGGCGGTAGTGGCACACGCATTTAATCCCAGCACTTGGGAGGCAGAGGCAGGCAGATTTCTGAGTTCGAGGCCAGCCTGGTCTACAAAGTGAGTTCCAGGACAGCCAGGGCTATACAGAGAAACCCTGTCTCGAAAAAACAAAACAAAACAAAACAAAACAAAAAAAAGAATATGTTCTCATTTTAATCCCGGGTGTGAGGAGATGGGGCTGCTGACTGTGATTTGCCTCATGCTCTGGCAGAGGCGTGGTTTTGCCAGCTGCAGATAATTTCTGTGATTGTGTTTGGAATTCTGGGGACTTTTTATAGGGTATATGGATGCTAGGTCCCCGAGAAGTGGTAGGTTGTTAGTTGTGGATTAATTGTTGTTGTTTGCAGTTTGTGAAGTAGTCATACCCAAGAAGCTATTAGATATCCTGATGGCAAAGATCAGACTTGCCCCAAGGAACTTGGTACCCGGAATCAGCAGGAAGTAGTCTAGCAATAACATCATCACCCCCTTTCTATCCTTTGACTTTATTCGGGGATCTCTTTTTTTTTTTTTTTTTTTTCGAGACAGGGTTTCTCTGTATAGCCCCGGCTGTCCTGGAACTCACTCTGTAGACCAGGCTGGCCTCGAACTCAGAAATCCGCCTGCCTCTGCCTCCCGAGTGCTGGGATTAAAGGCATGCGCCACCACGCCCGGCAATAAATAAGATTTATTTTATTATTATTTTTTAAAAGATTTATTTTTATTTTATTATATGTAAGTACACTGTAGCTGTCCTCAGACACTCCAGAAGAGGGAGCCAGATCTCGCTACGGATGGTTGTGAGCCACCATGTGGTTGTTGGGATTTGAACTTATCACCTTCGGAAGAGCAGTCGGGTGCTCTTACATGCTGAGCCATCTCACCAGCTGGGGATCTCTTTCCTTTCTTCTCTATCCTTCTTTTTCTCTTATCTAGTTGGGGGCAGGGGGTTGAAAGAGTGGAAGAAATGGGGTGAAAGAAAGAAGAGCCCACCAAGTGGCTACAAGCCAGTGTTCAGGCTGGTCAAGTTAAATTCAGGATGCTGAGTTAGCAGGGTGAATTGTGAATCTGACATCCAAGAAGAAAGCTGTGTGGGACACAGGCTAGGGTGCATTTGGGAGGGACAGACTGCAGCTACAGCCATGGTTCTGGATGGAGTCAGGGTGAAGGGTGCAGATGAGCACAGATGCTGAGGCTGACCAGGACCACTCAGACTCAGAGAATAGAAAAAGGAAGCCAAGTCAGCAGCGCAGACCAAGGACCAGTGAGTAGCCAATAGGAGAGGGAAAGAATCAAGAGAGGCAGCACCTGGAAGCTGCGAAAGGTCTCCAAGGAAGGAGTGGCCACCTGCTACTGCTGATGGAATTGAAAGGGTGAAGGCAGACTAATGGTCATACACTGTGGACACAATGAGGACCTTCCCAGGACCAACAGGAGAGAAAGATGAGGAGAAAAAGTCTGATGGAGTTGGCTCCAGAAAGAGTTATCCAGTTACCAATTTACTGGAATACTAAGAACAGGTGAACCTGTTCAATGAGAACAGAGGATCAGGACAGCCCAGTTCCACCACATAAAGTACACGGAAGAGTAAGAAATGAAGGAAGAGCCTACAGGTTTCAAAAAGTTCCAGGCTGGCAAGTCAGCTTAGCAGATAAAAATGTACGCCTCACAAGCTTGGTGACTTAAGTTTAACCCTAGAACCTACAGTACAAAGAGAGACCCAAGTCCTGAAAACTGTCATTCAACCGGTATGACTTTTAAAATTTTGATTCAAACAAACAAACAAAAAATCGAGAAAAGGAATCAATTGAAAATCTGAACATCGGCCGGGCGGTGGTGGTGCAAGCCTTTAATCCCAGCACTCGGGAGGCAGAGGCAGGGGGATTTCTGAGTTCCAGGCCAGCCTGGTCTACAAAGTGAGTTCCAGGACAGCCAGGGCTACACAGAGAAAGAGAAACCCTGTCTCGGGGGAAAAAAAAAGAAAGAAAGAAAAAAAGAAAGAAAGAAAGAAAGAGAGAGAGAAAGAAAGAAAGAAAGAAAGAAAGAAAGAAAGAAAGAAAGAAAGAAAGAAAGAGAGAAAATTTGAACATCATGGTGGAGAAGACAGGCTGGGTAATGTGGTACTTGTCATACTTTAAAACTAGTCCTTACATTTTTACAGTGAAAATTGAAATATTGAAATATTGATGAGAAAGATGATGATGATAGTGATACACTGAAATATTTACAGATGATGGGGATGATGATGATGATAAGGTCTGAATTGGTAGCTGTGGCTGACTAGAACTCACTATGTAGACCAGACTGATCTCAAACTCAGAGATTTGCCTGCCTCTGCCCCACAATGGCTGTGATAAATTGCATGAACCACCACAGCCAGTATGAATAAAATTACTGATGTCTAGGATTCAAAATAAAGACAAGAATTGGGAAATGAGTAGAAAAAACAGATCAGGCAAGCATTTAATTGTTGAAGCTCATGATGGGCACTCAGGGCTATATTACAATATTCTATTTCAAGGCATTTTTTCCTGTTATGATGGTGAGAATGAGAATGAGGTGGAGGGAGGTGTGAGGTCCAGAACAGTGTTCACACTGATGGTGAACATGATCTAGGGCAGAGGAGACAGCTGAGGAAGAGGAAGGGCAAGGGTGGACACAATCATGGAGGCAGAATCTGTGTGCGCCCAAGACAGCAGACCAAGGAACACACTTCTATACTTCGATTTATGGAAGCATCTCTTTTGCTTGCTACCTTTATTTGTGCACATATGCATATAAGAGGACAACCTGCAGGAGTCAGTTCTGGATGCTGGGAATCAAACCCAGGTCCTCTACAAGAGAGAGACTAGGGCTCCTAGCCAGTAAGCCATTTCTCCAGCCTGGTTTTTGTTTTATTGAAACAAAAGTCTCATTCTATAGACTTTGGCTGGCCTTGAACTCACTGTGTAGCTCAAACTGCCCTGGGACACTCCTGCCTCAGCTCCTTCAGTGCTTAGGTTCCAGGTGTGAGGCACCATACCCAGCCCCCAAAGCCTCCATTCTCTCAGAGAAATAGACACAGGGCCATCAACTCAAAAATGCAGCATTGATAAACCAGGAAAAGGGTGGAAACAGGAATAGATCAAAAGTCTAAATCCTGGAAGGGCCCAACTGAGATCAGTGATCATAACTCGAAAATGGTTCTAGGCTGCCTGGTTTGGAGCTTTTCTCCAGATATGGTTCAGACAAACACATGCATTGTCAAGTGAATAAAACCAAGCATTAAGAACCACAGTTGTAAGCCGGGCATGGTGGCGCACGCCTTTAATCCCAGCACTCGGGAGGCAGAGGCAGGCGGATTTCTGAGTTCGAGGCCAGCCTGGTCTACAAAGTGAGTTCCAGGACAGCCAGGGCTATACAGAGAAACCCTGTCTCGAAAAACCAAAAAAAAAAAAGAACCACAGTTGTGCAGACAGACAGACAACTCAGGGAATCTGGAGGGCAGCAAGATCAAAGACTCCAAGACAAGCACATAGGGTCTTTGTGGGCCCAGCTCTGCTGGGATACAAATAGGCAGGACCAAGTTAAGGGCCTAAGACAGGCTTTACAAAGCCACTGAGACAACATGGAACTAGTGAAGTCTGCAGTGCTCGACGAGATGAAATCAAGGATTTGCTCACCTGTGTCAGTGCTCACCTGTGTCAGTCCTCACCTAGCTCTGCCCCAGTCTCACCACATACCTTGGGGGCCTCCCCCTTGCTGCCAGGGGGCAGCCGCAGGACCCAGAAGTTCCTGTTGCGAAGCAGGTTCTCCAGGTTCTCCAAGCGACGTTGCAGCAGCCCATACTCCTGTAGCAGGGTCCCCAGCACGGCCCACTTGCTCTCCATGTGGTTACCAAACTCCACAGCTGTCTTCTCGCAGTCAGCAAGCTTCTTCTCTGCTGTGCCTGTGCGTCCCTCCAAGTTCAGCAGCTGGCTAGCCTGGGCATCCACCTTCCTCTCTACAGCCTGAATGGCAGCCACCACGGTCCAGAGCGAGATCTCTGCTGTGGGCAACTGGGGCTCACGCATCATGCGGTCAGGAAAGACAGGGGCCCTATCTGGAAAGGGCGGGAACTGAAAAGGCATTGGTCTCCTGGCATCCATGTCCCATTCTTGAGCCTGTGTGCAAGGGAAAAAAGTGACAGCTCAGGATGAGAACATGTGTGTGAGAGAAGGTGGCCTAAAAAACGGGATAAGCAGTCAAGTACTATGCAGTGTCCCTCTTCTCCCAAGCCTCCGCCTCCGCCTCTGGCTAGGCTCATTAATGACCTCAGTGGTAGCTGGAACAGTCACCCACCCATCCAACTAACCATTTCCATTTCCTTCTTAGGAGAGCCAGGCTGGTTACTAGTTCACCTGCCTCAGCCTCTGGCACGTCGAGGTCATGCCCCCCTGCCTAACATAGATAGCACAGACCCGTTCTCTGAAGAGAATAGCTGCTTGCCTCACAGACGACACTGAATGGCAAACTTCCCATTTGGCTCTCACTCTTTGTTTCAAGGTAGGAATTTCCGTGTAAGTTGACTGGAGTTAATCTTCTGAGCAATCTCTCTTGCAGGTTGGGGCAAGAATGATTATCTCTGCTTTAAAGATGATGAAATTGAGGAACAAAGAAGCAGCTGGCCATTCTTTAGCACCGCCCTGCCCTGCCAACTGGCAGGGCTCTAAGTGCCACAGGTAACACAAACACTTTGCAAACACGCAATCACTGCCATGTCTACTAGGCCTACCAGAGCACCTAGGCTGGACGGTCCGCCAGGCACTGTTAAATTCCACACACTGCTACTTTTTCATAACTGTGCAAACTGAAAATAGGTTTACTAGACAATAGCACTTTTTAGACAGGAAGAGGGACATTCTTTATCCCTGTGAGGGCTACAACAAAAACCTCATGGCTCTCTTCCCTGCTTCCTGACGAGGGGGTTCCCCATGGCCTGGAGCCTGCCTCTTTCTCTTCCACTAGATATAGGCTGGGTGCTGAGCTCTACAACAGAGAAAGAAAAGTGGAGAGTGGTCAGGGTGTGCGGGATGACAACACAGACCAGAAGACATGTCCCTTTCTCTCTGTCCCTTTCTCTCTTGGTTCTCTCTGCTTCTGGTGAAGGGGCCCTCCAGTTGGGAAGAGTGGAATCCTATTGCTTTGAAGTGAGCCGGACTAACTGGCTTTTGACAATCATACGAACTATTTTCCTCAAACTCTGAGAAGCTGGGATAGCCAGAAGACTACCCCACAGCATCTGAGAATTCCTCTCTGACATGGGAGTGAGAACAACAAGGCCCTAGGAATGCCAGCCCCTGCTGGGTTCTGGTGGCTGGATGGCTGTCAGTGCCATCCATTGGGCTTATGGAGGCTTCACTGGGGCCTTGTCCAGAGAAGGGGATAAGACTGACAATGGAAGTGTAGGAAGTCTGAGGCTGGTTGCATTTCCGCAGGTCTGACGACCTACAGTTGGTCATTTTGCTCAAAAAACAACCAAACGTCTTCATATTGACTTGTCAAGTCTTAAGTCCTGATTGAGAATCAGATGGGAACACAGGGGTGGCTTCTTCAGAGTCCAGTCCCCGGGTAACTCAGTCTCCCTTCTGAGACAGTGATGTTAAGCCATGCTAACCCTTCCCCTTGTGCTGTATACCCAAGGCCGTGCCAGCTGAGTCCTAGGCACCCTGAAATCTAGTACGGAGCCTAAAGAAACAACTGGAGCCTTCTCTCTCACCCCCAGGACCCCAAGACAACGCTCGGGGATGCGGTTTGGGCGTAGTCAGTTGTCTGAGGCTGCTCTGGCGATTCCAATATGCAGGCAAGTTTGCCAACCCAAGATGACAAAGTCCCCTCCCAGTCCCTTCCCTGGCTCATCCGTTCTACAGAGGAAAAGTGGGCTGCTCTTTATAGTCGGAAAAAGACAGTGATAAAACAGCTTTAAACCCTTTTATTAAGCTGGCTACAGTATAAACATGGTTAAACTGTTCCCTCCGTGGGCTGGGAATAGGCCTGCCGCAAACCCAGGCGGGTCGGACATCAAGAGGAACCCGAGTCCCTGCTCAGTGAAGCGGCCACTGCCGCGCTAGGTCCCGGGCAACACAGCCCCGGCTTCCGCATCCTGCGGGCCCCGGGTCCCGGCCGCACCGGCCCGGACAGCGGCACCGTGGCAGCGCGGCAGGGCCTGGCGCTCGGGGCCTGCACCAGGCCCGCTCCGCCGTCCGCCCGGGGCCCCGGCAGCCGCGAGGCTCCCCGAGGCCCGGCCCCGCCCCGCCCCCACGGCAGCGGCGCGGCCATGGCGCCCGCGGGCGCTGCACCCACCTGCATGGGCGGCATTCCCTCGGCCATTTCCGCGCGTAGCGCCGGCTCCTGGTGGCAGACCTCCTCCGGGGGCAGAGCCTGGGCCCAGCTCCAGCTCCCGCTGTCCAGCCCCAAACCCTGGATGCCCAGCTGCTGAGGCTGCGGCCGTGTTGACACAAACTGCATCCTGGGAGTGCTGTTCCCCGCTCGGGCCGGCCACGGAGAAGAAGAACGTTTTCCAGGCGCCTTCCCCCTTGCCGGGGCCGGACAGCTCCATCTACAGCCCGTAGGAGCAAACAGTCCCCTTCAGTGGCGCTCCCCGCCCTTCGCAGCCGGCGCGCCAGCCAATGGCCTCGGAGCTCCTGCCCGCCTGCAGGGCTGGCCGGGGCCACTCCAGGCTGGGGGCCACCGCCTCCCCCAAAGAAAAGTGACGGCGACCGCCGGCCTCTAGGTCTGGCTGGGATGGTCGATCTTCACGTCCCAAGCTATGCTGCGGCCTGGACAGTGGGGCTTGCTTTCTGTTACTTCTAGGAATTGCATTGGACATCCCAGGAGAAAATGGTGCCTCACCCGTGTAAAAATTTTACTGAAATATTTTCTGAACACCTACTATGTGTCAGATTTTGCTTATGCATAAGGTTTTTTTTTGTTTTGTTTTTGTTTTGTTTTGTTTTTGTGGTTGCATACCCTTCTTCGGTTTAAATTGCAACATTGCCACTGGCTGTGATTTTTTTTTTCTTTTAACATTTACTGTCTCTGAATCTCCTATGTTCTATATAAACAGGGTGGGGTGTTATGTTTGTCTTATTTTAATGTTAAAAAATTAGGAACTAATGCCTGGCACATAGTAGGCTCCCAGATACTACTAACTCTTTTGCTAGATGTGGTGGTGCATACTTTTTTTTTTTTTTTTTTAGTTTTTCGAGTCAGGGTTTCTCTGTGTAGCCCTGGCTGTCCTGGACTCACTCTGTAGACCAGGCTGGCCTTGAACTCAGAAATCCGCCTGCCTCTGCCTCCCAAGTGCTGGGATTAAAGGCTTGCGCATACTTTTTATTCCTAGCACTTGAGAGGTAGAGGTAGGTAGAGCTTGGGGCCAGCCTGGTCTCCATAGTTAGTTCCAGGCCAGTCTTAAAATTTAAAAAAAAAAAAAAAAAAAAAGTAATTACCCACCAAAGATAAATCCCTGTAGTTATCTGTAGCATATTGTCCACTAAATGACCAGTTCTTATCTTGTCTGGAATAAGCTCTAAGGCTTATCAACTCGTGCAAAGTCAGACCTTGTGGAAGCCATGAGTTCTACTACACTTAAAATTGAGAACAGTATGAAGCTACAGGGAAGGGTGGGGTGCCAGAGGGGCTATCTTCAGAAGGACAGTTATCGAGTGCTTTGTTAGGTATGCTTCCAGGATATATAAATGAGTATTTCATAGACTCATATTGTCCTCTAGAAGCTTAGAGGCTAATGAAGGTTATGCTCCAGAAGTCAGTGATTTCTTTCCGTTTCCTGGTTACAGGTTGTACATGCATGCGAGTGCATATATCTCACTGTAAACATCACGTCCACTATTAGTAGAGGAACCGAGTAAGCCCAGCCTGGGAAGCTCCAGGCAAATGCTTTTCTATGGCAACCCACATCTGAGAAGACATTTTCTGACCTATGGGAGGGATATCAACTCTATTTTCTCTTTTCTAGAGATGAGAAACGGAGGACTAAGTTAGTCCCAGGTGTTTAAGCTATCTCCTCAGGATAGAATGAATACTATGTCCCTTCTTAAGTATGTGGTGAGTCATATCAATGTTACTTTTTATACAGCAAGACATCAACACAGTGTGTCTAATCCAGTTTCCTCTGCAGGTGGACTTTCACACAGCCATTCACACCTTTACTGTGCAGCAGAGACTCTGCTTAGGCTGGGGGTCCAGTTCACAGTATTGTATAAACAAACAAACAAAAAAAACTCAACTTAAGCAGGCTCAAATGCACATTTTTCACCATATTAGCATTATTTTATAACCACTAAGCCTACCAACTACAGGGCACATAAAACCTATACAAGCAGAAGGGTAGGGGGTGGCTAAGGTATACTTCTGGAAGAAAAAAAAAAGGGCAAAGCCGGGCGTGGTGGCACACGCCTTTAATCCCAGCAATCAGAAGGCAGAGGCAGGTGGATTTTTGAGTTCGAGGCCAGCCTGATCTACAAAGTGAGTTCCAGGACAGCTAGGACTATACAGAGAAACCCTGTCTCAAAAACAACAACAACAAAAAGGGGGGGGGCATAATGTGGATGCTGCTGGTGCTACATTGCTTATGGTCCCTATATCAGGTGCTCCAATAACCAAGGGCCTGAGGGGGCTGAGATACTCCAATCACTGGCTAACTATGAGCTCCCTGAAGAGCAAAATGGACAACTGGTTAAACTATCATAGCTAATGTACACTCTTTACAAGAGATAGATTCAGGCCTGGCCCTTGATCTGTCAGGTGGCATTGACTGTTTTCCATTGTCTCTCCTAAAAATTCTACAGCTTGTGCTCTGGACAGTGTATTTGAAATGATGGATGCAGGAGAGGACAAGAGGGATCTCATACATTTCAGAACATTTATCTACCATTTCTCAAACCTCTCTAAACCTCCCATATTATATATAAATAGGGGGTATGCTAGTCTACTTTAGTATTGAAAACTTATAAATTAATGTCTGGCATATAGTAGGCGCTCAGGAAAGGCAGTTACTCTTACCCCTTTGCCAATGTGGGGGTGCATGCCTTTGATCCCAGCACTCTGCAGACAGAGACAAGTGGAGATTTATTTGATAAAATAAATGTCTAGGCTTACTCTCAGCTAAGTAAAGAGGATAACATGTCTGTCTTGATATTGCCCCATGCCTAACTTACCAAGTAGACTCTTGGGGCTGGAGAGATGGCTCAGTGGTTAAGAGCACTGACTGCTCCTAGCAACCACATGGTGGCTCACAACCATCTGTAATGGGATCTGATGCTCTCTTCTGGTGTGTCTAAAGACAGCTACAGTGTACTCAAATAAAAAATTTAAAAAAACAAAAAACAAAAAAAAAACAAGTAGACTCTTCACATGTGATATTAAACCTATAATCTCAGCACTCTGGAAGCTGAGGCAGGAAGATCAAGAGCTCAAGGCTCGCCTTGAGGCCATGTCAAAAAACAACAAACCCAAATAAAAAATCCAAAAAAGTCTATGCACTACCAATGTGGCCAGTGGGATTAAGAAACAAGGGCCACTTTCTTCTACTGGAATGTGTGTGGCTGGAATCACATTATGGCTTCTCACTATGGAGTCAAAGACCCTTTATTATTCTCTCATCCCCACTCTCTGCTTCAGGGAAGTAGGCTAACTCAGGCTATTTCCAGTTCAATAACTAACTTTCTTGTTCAGTGATCTTCTAATTCTCACGGATACTCAGCAATCACTTGAAAGAACTTGAAAAAAATCCATTCTCTGTCACAGAGCAATGAAACCATTCTAGAATGGGCCCTGGATTTTACATCTCTCCTAAGGCCCCTAAGTCATTCTCATGTTCTGCCAAGAACTAGTGCAATAGTCATTTGTACATCTCCTTGTCCTTACCCCACAAAATCATAATCTTAAATCCTATAGGCCAGTAACATAAGGATGGTTTAATTATACTTGGTAACTGTTTATCCTGCTTATCACTGAAGTTGATTAGCAGATATTGGAATTCTTGTGCCATTTTTAATTTTTAAGTTATAAACTAGTAGCCAAGAACTAATTGGCAGCCAGGCATGGTGGCACACACCTTTAATCCCAGCACTTGGGAGGCAGAGGCAGGTGGATTTCTGAGTTCAAGGCCAGCCTGGTCTACAGAGTGAGTTCCAGAACATCCAGAGCTACACAGAGAAACCCTGTCTCGAAAAAAACCAAAAAAAAAAAAAAAAGAAGAACTAATTGGCATATACTAGCTCCTGAACACCTTAATTTTAAATTGTTTGGTTTAGTTAAAAACAAGTCTCCAGGAATGTACCTACCTTTCTGACCTGTTATTCTCCATACATTTACTTATATTTATGAATATTATATGAGGTATATAATGTGTAGTAAAGTCCTATAATCCCAGCACTTTGGAAGTGAAGACAGGAAGATCAGGAGTTCAAGGTCATCCTTAGCTGTATGTCAAGTTCAAGACCATGCTTGGCTAATGAGACTGTCCTTAAAAAAGTTTTCTTGCTGGGTGGGGGTGGTGGAAGCATCAGAGTCAAGAGGGTCTCCGAGTTTGAGCCTAGACTAGTCTAGGCAGTGAGTTTCAGAACAGCCAGGGCTACTGAAGAGAAAAGTGGTTCTGAAAAACAAAAGAAAACAAAACAAAACAAAACTAACTAACTAAAAAAGTTTGCTTGTAAAAGTTGCAACCCTGGAGCTATTGTTACAGGCAGTTGTGAGCTCCCAACATGGATGCTAGGCAAAACTCTGGTCCTCTACAAGAGCAACAAGTGCTTTCAACTACGAAAGAGATGTCTCCAGTCCCATTTTTTTTAGGACAATTTCAAGATTTTACAATAAAAACTGCTTTGCTAATAAGCACACACCCACATAGTTCATTGATGTTTAACAAGCCCTTTATTTGGAATGTAACTCGACTAACTTGAGAACCTAGGAATACTCTGTTCCTGAGGCTGTATTATCTGCCTTCCTTGGTGGTCTTAGACATGATATGGAGGGACATTTAACTGATCAAGGTGACTAAAGCCATCATATGTCTATGACTGTGGTCAATTCTTTAAAAAAAAAAAAGGCTTGGGATGTAGCTAAATTGGTAGAATGTTTGCCTAACATGTACAAAGCTCTGGGTTTGATCGCTAGTACTCTATAAAACTAAGGAGAGGAAGAAGGATCAGAAGTTCAAAGTAATCTAGGCTATATACCATGTTTGCAGTCAGCCTAGGATCCATGAAACCCTGTCTCAAGAAAAGCAAAAATAAAAAGGTGTCAGATAGGGAAACACATCTGTAATTCCATCACTAAGGAGGCAGTGACTAAATTGTGAGTTTGAGGCAACCTTGGTTACACAAGTAAGACTCTGTTTTCAATAAACAAACAAAAATGGGAGCAGGGTCAAAAAAGAATATGAACTCTCCATCCCTTGCCTTGAAGTGACTTCTTTTACAAGATAAGCATCATCTTCCAGGTTCTTTGAACAAGGATACTAAGCTTTGGCCTTATGATAGTGCTTGTGAAGTAGAAGAAACCTTGGTAGACATTAAACAGAATCTGTTCTTTGGGGCAGCACTAAAATACTGTATTGTTCCCATTCCTGAACAGCAAGTCCACAGGCCCTGGTGCAGAGGCCAGAGGAATTTTACTGCTGACTACAGCTAACTGAACTAAGATGTGCATGGGAAGAGGAGCTGGGTTAGATTTCCCATTATAGAATCTAAATTAAGAAAACTTAGAAGCCGGGCATGGTGGCGCACACCTTTTTTTTTTTTTTTTTTTTTTTTTTTGTGAAAAACAGAAGAAGAAAAAAAGAAAACTTAGAAATATTTAAAAGAATATTAAAAAAAATTTCTTTGTTTTACCCACAGAACCTGGGCTCACAGAGATTGAACTGATAGTCGGGAGCCTGCATGGGTCTGACCTAAGCCCTCTGCATATATGTTATAGTTGTGTTCCTGGTCTTCTTGTAGGACTCCTAGCAATAGAAGCAGGGGCTGTCTTCTCACTCTGACTGCTTTTGGGACCCTTTTCCTCTTATTAGGTTCTTCTTACAGTCTTAATACAAGGGGTGGTGTTTAGTTGTACTGTAACTTGATATGCCATGTTATCCATGGGAGGCCTGGCCTTTTCTGAAGAGAAATGGAAGAGTGAAGGGGGGGTGGAGAGCAGGAAGGCTGCTGGCAGGGTAGGAGGTAGGGAGAACTGCATTCAGAATGTAATATAAAAGAGAAGAATTTTTTTAAAAGATTCTTTGTTTTAAACTGGGTATTGTGGTACACAGCTTTAGTTCCAGCACTTGGGAGGCAGAAGCATTCAGATTTCTGTGTGTTCAAGGCCAACCTGCTCTACAGAATGAGTTCCAGGACCATTAAAACTACTTAGTAGACCTTGTCTTGAAAAAACAAACAAACAAACAAACAAACAAACAAACAAACAAAAATAACCAAAAAAATTTTTTTAATTCAGTAGCTTAGAGCACTTGCTGCTCTTACAGAGGACCCAGGTTCAATTTCCAGCACCCACGTAGTGGCTCATAGCCATTCATAATTCCAATTCTACAGGATCTAAAACCCTCTCAGACCTCTGCAGGCACCAGGCATGTATATGGTGCACATACATACATGTAAGCAAGATACTGACACATAAAATCTAAAAATCTTAAAAGAGAAGTAGGAGAAGAAAGAAAAATCCAGAGAGAACCAGAACTATATGGGATTGTGGCATCAGAAACTTATGGGGGCTGGTAGGTGTAGAAGGAAATCAGTAAGAGAGCATACTAAATATATGCAAAAGATGCTAGCAGCCATGTATTTCTGTGAAACAGTTGTTGTTTTTTAAATAAAGATTTTATTTGTATGTGTATGGGTGTTTTGCCTACATGTATATATGTGTCCCACATGCATGTCTAGTGGCTGTGGAGGCGAGCATCTGATCCCTTAAATAACCATGTGGGTGCTGGGAACTGAATACCGGTTCTGACAAGAGCAGCAAGTGCTCTTAGCACTGAGCCATCTCTTTGGCTCCTCATTTCCTCCTTCTTTTAAAAACAAGGTTTTGAGCCAGATGTGGTGCCAGATTTTAATCCCAGCACTCGGGAGGCAGAGGCAGGTGTATTTCTGAGTTCGAGGCCAGCCTGGTCTACAGAGTGAGTTCCAGGACAGCCAGGGCTATACAGAGAAACCTTGTTTCGAAAAACAAACAAACAAATAAACAAACAAAACAAACAAAAACCAAACAAAAAAACCAAGGTTTTCCTATGTAGGTTCTATTGGCCTTTAATTCTCAGCGATCCTTCTTTCCCAGCTTCTCAAGTACCAAAGTAACAAGTGTGAGCCATCATACTTGGTCAAACCTTGGTTCTTAACACTTGCCACTGTGCACCTTTCACACTGGTTCTTTAAAATGTTGTGCTGCAGGTTTGTAAGCTCTAATACTTCTGAGATGCCTTATAAACAAAATTTACCTTTCAGCAGGTAAAATAATATTATATTACTTGAGACTTGAATCTAGGTCTGGCATCAGAAGCACTAATGCACGATGAGCATTAAGCTCCTTCTCCCTCCGTAACCCCACCCCACAGTCAATCTGTCCTCTGCATGTGTGTTCACTTTCACGCGGGGACCAGAGGACTTTGGGAGTTACTGCTCAGGAGCTACTGACTTTGATCTTTGAGACAGGGTCTCTCACTGACCTGTGGCTTACCAATTGGGCTAAAGAGCTTTCCCAGTGCTGGGATTCAGGCCTAGGCCATCAGTCCTGGCTTTTAGATTAGACTTGGGTGCTTCTGCTTGCATGGCAAGCACTGACTGAGTTATCACTCCTGTCCCTAATTTTGAACTCCCAAATATATTGTTTATAGAAGCCTAAAACTTGAAAAAAAAAGAACAGCCTGTTGTATATATCCCATATGATAAGAGACTGACTCTTTGCTACAGAGAACCAGAATGAAGAGTCAAAAATATCAATTCAAACAGCCACATATATGTACCTAACAACATCAGATACTCATCTGAAATGTCTCCTTGCTACTCAGGCTACCATGGAGTCTGCTTTGTTGTCCAAGAAGCTGAAGCATAAGAGGAGGGAAGGAATGCCCTGTCTCTCTCAAGAATTATGACATAAACTTGGGTCTTCCATCCCATTGAAATTAAGAAACTTAGGAACTTCTTTTTTTCCGAGAGACTTTTTGGGACTGAGATAGAATTTGCTATTGTTTCATAAGCCACAGAGCTTGACTAAGTATCGTCTCAAGAGAAGCCTAGTGGAATCCCTACCAGAAACTATATAGTTTATTAATGAGGGAAGTAGTGCAGAACATGGCTCTCTCTAGAGTTCATGACTAAGGTGTTTCTATTATCAAATACCCAGTAGAAAAGGATCATATTTCATTTTCTAAACAATTAACCAATTCACATTTATTTTCATATATGTGGCTGAACCTGAGGCTCATCCAATGTCCACAATCAAAAAAAAAAAAAAATCTAGCGAGCAGTAAATCTGGTTGGTGCCAACTCCTGAATACACTCTGAGGAAGTCTTTGTGCCACCATATAGGGGGGGGCGGGCAGATGAATAGGACTCTTCTGGGGTTTCTTCTCTACAGGGACTGGTCATGAGCACCAGGCTACAGGTGCCTCTTAATTACAGGATTAAATGTATAGTTTCTCTCAAGGCACCAGATGGCAAAGAGATTCTATTTGCTGAAAACTTTTATTAGATGGTAGTTTCCAATGAGCCACTTCTGAATCTTTGACAACAAATGGGGTCTACTTGATGGGAGATTGGCTGAAGTCCTTGCTTTCAGCCAGACTAGAGATTAGGATCCCACATGTTTATGCTGTTTGTTTTTGGGATAGCCCTGCACATTCCCTTTTATTTGGTTTTATGGCTTTTGTTTTTGCTTTTTAGGACAGGTTTCTCTGTGTATCCCTGGCTGTCCTGGAACTCCCTCTATACACAAGGCTGGGCTTAAGCTCAGAGATCCTCCTGCTTCTGCCTCCTGTGAGTGCTGGCATCAAAGGTGTGCAGCACCATCACCCAGCTGGTTTTATGGCTCTCGTTCAGTTGTTATTTGAACTATAATTCACTTTTGGCCAGTTTAGATCCCCGCTGGCTGTGGCTCCTTACAGATTTGACATTAGGATGCATCTGCAGCAGTCATGCACACAGGCCTCCAACTATTCACTGTGTATATTTGGTAAGTCTGTTGGGTTCGATGAATTTTAGATGTTATCTAGCTCTACATCACAGGTTCAGTAGGCATCTCTTCCTCAGCTCTAGCAAATGCTTCCCTCACCGTGGCTGGTGCTTTGACTCTTTTTCAGGTGCAGATCTCACATTCAAGTCTTTAGTCATTTATGAACCTGGAAACCTGATTTAGGGGATTTGGCAAATGATCCCAATATACTATAGGTCTACCATCATCTGGTACTATCCATGGGACTTTCATTGCCTACAGGCTGAAAGTTATGACAGCAGACTAGGTCTCACACTGACTTCTTATGTCTCCCAGGATCCTTGGTGTTATTAATGTCACAAAACAGTTTTATGAGTGTGATTATCCTGAAGACCAACATCTTTAGACAGAACTTTGCCAGTAGCGCATTAATTAGGCAAACACCATCTCATACTGTGGTTACATTAGCTATACAGATTGAAGGTTGAGCCTAGTAATGAGGGGAAAGCATCCCCTTCCTATCCAGAAAGTGTCACATCTAAGCAGTTCCAGATCTCATTCTAGACATCATAGCAGACTCTGAGGTAAACAGGGGGTGTGGGAACAAAAGCTTTCTGTCCCAAATGTCGGCTTCTACATTCTCTGTCTACTTCTGGACCCACTAAGAGCATAACAACAAGGCAAGCTAATTTCCACCAAGTTTCTACATAAGTTTCTGCTTTGGTTTTCCTGTCTCATTTGGATTTGTCTGGTCAGAAGCCAAAGGAAGGACAGGATTTTGGCAGAGAACTGTATCACAAGATTTTTCTTTCTAAGATTTCTAGAGGCTTACCTTTTCTTTCAACAGCCTCATTTTGGTGATAAAAACGTGAGAGTTGAAAAGAGAAGATACACACCTGGCTGCACACTTAGGGATGGAACTAGGTTTAGATGCTCTCAGATGACTAAGCAAGCCCAAGAAAAGAACATAAGGTAGCCATGACCCTTCAAAGTACAACAGGTGGCTGGGCATGACAGCATGCTTTTAATCGTAGCACTCTAGATGCAGAGATAGGCAGATCTCTGAGTTCCAGGCCAGCCAGGACCCCACAGTGAAACCCTGTCTGAAAAAAAAAAATAGCACAACAGGTAAGATATATATGATACTTAGCTCTCGGTAGCAGAGAGAGGTCTCTTGTCTGTTCACTGCCAGTGAGGCAGGGGCAGACAAGGTAGAAATCCTTTCCTTAAGAGCATTACACTACCAATGGAACAAAAGCCCTGAGCTCAGTGGCACTTTCTGAAGTGCTTGATGTGTTGACAAAGTGCTGTGATCTTTGCTGCTGAGGACCATAAAGAAAATGGGGTTGGGAATTGTGGTGCATCCAGAACATGAGGCAGAGGCAGGCAGATCTCTGTAAGTTCTAGGCCAGCCTGGTCTACAAAGCAAAGTTCCAGGCCAGGATACACAGTGAGGCCAGTCTCAAAAGAAAAGAAAAAGAGAATCAAACACTAGAAATGGAAAAACAAGATCACTGGCTTGGAAAAGATAAAGAATGAGCTGATAAAATTTTTTAGGTCATGCGATCCCTGTTGTGCCTGGGATCTCTGGGCTCTTTAGCTCCTAAACCTGGAGAGAAAACTCTCTTCCTAATTTCCTAACCAGAATTGTGGTGAAGTTCTATACTCTTTTAACATCTGCCACAAGAGTCAACATTTCAAAATAAGCTAGTAAATGCTAAGAACTGTCCCCTTAAAAAAGCTATCAAAGTCAGAGTTCTTGTTCACCAACATTAAACAAAATGTATTAGCAGACAGAATCTAGACCTAGGGAAAGGTGACTACACTGTTATGAGCAGAACTTAGCTGGTTTCAGATACATGGCAACATAACAAGTGGCTAAAACACATTCTTCCAACAATCAACTCATCACTGAGCAAGCAATTAGAGAAAAGCTCTGAGCATTCTCATGCCTCCTGATGGCTTCAAGGTTTGGGGCCTTTCCCATACACCTGTCTCTATCTAGAGGCAGTCTGCTCTCTGCTACTCTGACAGGATGATCAGAAGCCATATCTTGCTTTGTAACTCTGCTTTTGTGGTATCTGACAAGACAGGGGTGCTGGATTCTCTTCCAGTTTTCAAAATACAGTATTCTTGTACTGCTGTGGATTTCCAAAGCACAAGCATGTCTCTAGTTGAGTGTAGATCTCAAATTCCTTTATGTAACAGATATAATTACTATAGGTTTCGGAACTTGTGGGCTTTCTCCTGGACTTTCTGCTCTGCTGTGAACATAAATAACCAACAAGCCTCAGATCTATAAAACCACCCCTCCACTCCCTTCCCCATACCACTGACCAGATTCTAGACCTTCAGTGCTAACACCTAGGCCAGAGGTTTCCAGGGCAGTTAAGAGTGGGCCAGGTGGGTCTGGTGGCTGTACGGAAGGGTCCCTATCACCCGCACAGCCTCCATTGTGACCGGTCCGTAGGTGGTCCTTAAGTGTCTGCTTATAGCGGAAACTCCTTCCGCACACTGCACAGGGGTATGGCCGCTCGCCTGTGTGGATGCGCTGGTGCTTCATGAGGTGGTGTTTGCGGATGAAGCTCTTGCCACAGTGCGGACACTGGAAAGGCCGCTCACCTGTGTGCAGCCTCCGGTGGTTTAGCAAGTGTTCCTTACGCATGAAGCTCTTGCTACAGTCTGTGCATGGGTAGGGACGCTCGCCTGTGTGGATCATCTGGTGACGAATCAACGCAGAGTGGCCATTGAAGTCAATGCCACACTGAGGACAAGAGAAGGGGCGCTCCTGTGCATGTCCCCTCTGATGAAGCAGGAGACTGATCTTAAGGCTGAAGCTACGACCACACTGTGGGCAACGGAAGGGCCTCTCAGTAGCATGAGCTCGCCGATGGCTGGTGAGTCGAGCCTGGTCAGCAAAGCGCTTGGGACAATCAGGACAGAGGAAAGGGCGCTCAGTGCTGTTGTGTACCCGAAGGTGGTATGTGAGTCGTGAAGGGTGAGTGAATGTCCGGGCACAGTGAGGGCAGGTGGGAGGTGTTTCATTGGCATGATCCTGGGAGGTGCTACCAACATCTGCTTGTGGAGTAAAGTGCTTAGGACACTGGGCACAGGTTAAGGGGTGTTCAGCAGCATGGCTACACTGATGTGTCATTAACATGTCTTGACTGAGACTCTTGCCACAATGGTGGCATGAGAACACCTGCTCTCCAACTGGAGGTGGGAGTGGGTAACTTCCTAACTGAGTAAAAGTCACTTGTCCCTCTGAAGCTTCAGGCAGGTCAGTGGCCGTTCGTGCAAAAGGTGCCATGGGTGTACACTGCTGGCTTTTGAAAGCTATATCTGAAAATGCATCCTTGGCTGCTGCTGGTGGTGGAGCAGAGAAGGCTACTGGAACTTCAGGACACAAGGAAGCTCTAGCAAGGTCTTCAGCTTTGATGACAAGTTCTTCATCTGAAAGAAGGGACTCAGAGTTACATCTGTCAACAGCATCTCACCAGTACCTCTCACATTCCTGCCCAGCTCTTGCAGGTGGCTCTAAGCATCTAACTGTTCAGATAAGCTTGGGGAAGGGCTCTCACTACTAATAAGGCACCCGTAGGCTGTGTGGCAAATCATTACAAACATAAGACTGTACTTTGATGATCCATTTTGGAAAGGGATAGCTTTGGCAGCAATATTCCCCACATTATTCTCTTTATGTTTCACCTCTACTTTCTCTGGTGCTCTTGTGTCAGGACCTAAACTCAACTTTTTACTCCTAGTCTGCATTTTATGAGATAAACCCTTCCGTGAAGTAGGTTGACTATCTTCCCAGAAATAAGAACATATTGCCACCTCTGCATCTTTGGTCATTCTGGTCTCCTTTTTCCAGGGTGTTCCCCATCTCCCTCCCTGTCTTCCTAAATCACAGTCAAATCAAACTAGTCAATATTTTAGGCCCATTCTGTCCTCACACTCTTTTACTGGGGCTAGGGAAGGGGTGAGATGGGATTTTGCAACTCAGTCTAGCCTGGAACTTACTGTATAGCTGAGTCTAGCCTTGAACTCCTCAAGTACTAAAACTACAGGTTGGATTTTCACAAAAATAATAATTAAGTATTAAGTATTATCTAAATACTTAAACTGACACTTTTTCCAAACCTCAAATGTCTTAAGTCATCCATGTAACATACTCCAGCACCTGAAAATAGACATGCCTAGATTGGTATGTATGTCTGTGGTGTAAATTTTCTAAAGAGCAGAAACTGTGGTATTTCTCAGCTGCACTTCTCAGAATCTAAGAAACAGAGGCACAGAACATACTAAAAACAAACAAACACCCCCAAGATTCTGTTAAGCTATATAAATGATTGAATCCCTTTTCATCTTCAGATTCTCTTTTGTAAAAGGAATTACCTTAAAGATAAATGTAAGCAGTGAATTAATCTGGTGGCTATATTTCTTAACCAGCTAGTCCCCCAATAACCACACAAAGAGGGTAAGATTTATTAAAATTGTCTTGAGCCAAATACTGAACAATCATTACTCTATTCTATACCTCCAAGCTACTCAGGCTTCCTCCCAGATTATATTCCTATTTTACTTGAAAAATTCTGTCCTTACTTAATTCTACTCTCTTTCTCCTGAAGTTTTTCTTCACTTTCCTCGTGGCTCCTTCCCTTTTCTCTCTCTCTTTCCACACCCCTCCTAGAATCAGAACCCCACCCATTCTCTAACACTCTGTATTGGCTTGGTGGCTTTTATTGGCAAGACAGAGAATGAATGAGGAACAATGTTTAGACAAACTTGAGACAGGTGCTTCTAAGAATAAACATAACAGCTATGTTCAGATTGATACAAGTTATGAGGGCAGATAAATCAGCATTTGAATAACATAAGGGTAAACTTTACATAGTGTACAAAAAACCCATTATGTCTACACTCTTTTATAAATTACATTATTTATCATGTAGGAGGGGAACATGTGCATCCCATACTGCAAATGTGGAGGTCAGATGACAACTTGTAGGAGTTGGTTCTCTCCTTAAACCACATGAGTCTGGGGAAATCAAACTCAGATGGTCAAGCTTGGCATCAGGTGCCTTTATCACTAACACCACCTCATTGGTCAAGAATCTCTTTTATAATTCAAGAGGAAAATCACAGTTGACCCCAAATTTCATTATAGAAGGAAACATTTGTTTCTTTGCCTACTGTTATTTTACCTTTTTTTTTTTGAGGGAGGGCTCATAATATTTCCATTTGCACTCTTCTGACACTTTTATTTCTATTGCCTGTTTCTCTCTACACCACTCTCCATTTTTGTGCTATTCTATTTTGAATTGTTAATGACTGAGGCAGAGTCTTGCTGTATAACCCTGATTGGCCTAAAACTTTCTAGGTAATCCTCCTGCTTACGGTAATCCTACTTCTGCCTCCTCAGTACTGGGATTACAGGTCATCAGCACACCTGGCTCTGCTCTATCTATCCATTTGAAGTGATCTTCAAACACTGTTTTTCTAGCTCCTATATTTTCTATTCATTTATATACATTTATTATTCTTTCCCTGGCAATCTTGTTTTTCTTTTCTTTCTTTTCTTTTTTTTTTTTTAGTTTTTCGAGACAGGGTTTCTCTGTGCAGTCCCGGCTGTCCTGGAACTCACTTTGTAGATCAGGCTGGCCTCGAACTTAGGAATCCACCTGCCTCTGCCTCCCGAGTGCTGGGATTAAAGGCATGTGCCACCACACCCGGCTTGTTTTTCTTTTTTAAATACAGTGCTAGAGGTTGAACACGGGGCTTTGTGCATGCAACCACACTTTCTTCACTGATATACCCAGCCCCAACAGTTCTAATTTAGAGTAAGCTTTCTAGGCTGGTGAAATGACTCACTGGGTAAATGCACTTGCCAGCAAGCCTGACAACCTGTGTTTAATTTCTAGGACCCATACAGTAGAAGAAGAGAACCAACTCCCACAAGCTGTTCTCTGATCCGTGTATGTGCCCCCCCACACTAATAAATTAATGTGGTTTTTTTTAATGTGTTTTCCTACTTAAACTTTATCTTGGTGGCCTTTTGGATTCATTCCTAATTTGGCTAACCATATCTTTCTTTTCTTCCTCTCTGTTCCTTGTCTTTCTAGCACTGTTTTAGCTGCATTCTTCAGTCTCCTCTTGTATGAGCTGGATCTGTGTATCTTTGTTTTCTCTGTTACTCACCAGCATAGGGACCTTTGTACAACTCACTCTCTTTAGACTCCTGGGAGACTCCAACCTGAGGCTCTTCCTCTTGTTTAATCCAAGACAGAATGTCTGAGGTTGAAAGGCCAGGCTCTATTTGTGGAGAAAAAGAGAACATGGTCTTCAGGGACTTGAATTAGATGGTGAAATTGTGCTGAGAGCTGGTTCAATGGTTAAGGCACTTGTCGCATATGCAGAGAACTTGGGTTCGATTCCTAGTAAACAACCATCTTTAATTGCAGTTCCAACAGCTTCTTCTGACCTTCTTGGGCATGGAGTGCACATACATACATGCAGGCGAAACATTCATACACATAAAGTAACAAATACATCTCTTTAAAAGTAGTATAACCAGCTGGGCGGTGGTGGCGCATGCCTTTAATCCCAGCACTTGGGAGGCAGAGGCAGGAGGATTTCTGAGTTCGAGGCCAGCCTGGTCTACAAAGTGAGTTCCAGGACAGCCAGGGCTACACAGAGAAACCCTGTCTCAAAAAACCAAAACAAAAAAACAAAACAAAAAACAAAAGTAGTATAACCATGTTCATTTGTTGAACATAACATTACTGATTTTTAAAAATTTTCTTCTTCTTTTCCTTTTTTGTTTTTGTTATGTAGCTCTAGCTGGCCTTGAATTCACAGAGATTCACCTGCCTTTGTGTCTGAAGTGCTGGGATTAAAGGCATGCACCACCACATCTGTTTACTGCTACTTCTTTATTTTATTTTTTCCTTTAGAGACATGATCTCATGTAACTCAAATTGGCCTTAGACTTGTTATGTGGCCAAGGATGACACTGAATTCCTAATCCCCTTGTCCCTGCTCTACCTGTATTGCTGAGAAGACAAACTTGTGTCATCATGCCTGTGAAACATGATTATAAAAATCGTATTTCTGAGCCGGGCATGGTGGCGCACGCCTTTAATCCCATCACTCGGGAGGCAGAGACAGGAGGATTTCTGAGTTTGAGGCCAGCCTGGTCTACAAAGTGAGTTCCAGTACAGCCAGGGCTATACAGAGAAACCCTGTCTCGACACCCCCCCAAAAAAAAACCCCCAAAAAACCAAAAGCCAAAAAAAAAAATCATATTTCTGGCAGGGCATGATGGTGCTAGCCTTTAATCCCAGCACTTGGGAGGTAGAGGCAGGTGGATTTCTGAGTTTGAGGCCATCCTGGTCTACAGAGTGAGTTCTAGGACAGCTAGGGATAAAAAATATATTTTGGGGGGGGGGGGGGCTGGAGAGATGGCTCAGTTGGTTAAAAGCACTGAGTCCTCTTCCAGAGGTCCTGAGTTCAATTCCTAGCAACCACATGGTGGCTCACAACCATTTGTAATGGGATCCGATGCCCTCTTCTAGTGTGTGTGCCTGAAGACAGCTTCAGTGTGCTCATATAAATAAAATAAATAAATCTTTAAAAAATTATATTTCTGATGAATAAATTTTATTTCATTTAGGACCTTCTCTTTACACCCATAAGTCCAAATACACTTTTATTTATCTGTGTGTGCATGTGTACCTTAGAGTAAAACCTATAGGGATTTCACTGTGTGGAGGAGGAAGAGAAAGAAGAGAAGAAGAGAAAGGAAAGATGAACACACGAATACACAGAGAGAGAGAGAGAGAGAGAGAGAGAGAGATTGATTGATTGAATATATGATGAAGTCCTTTTGGGCTTCAAAGAGAATCCTTAAGTCCTAAAGAGGATTTACATCTCTCCCAAGGTTCTGAAAACAGTGACCTGTGCCACTTAACGAGTAAATATAATGGTACATGCCTATTGGCCCTTAGGAAGGCCGCTAATTGCAAATTAGTTATTATTGTTTTTAGATCTTTTCAGTGGACAAGGCTATAAAAATACACTATTTAGAAAAAGAAAATCATCATGATTTCATTTTAATATTTTGGATTCATATTTAAGATTACCAGGTGTGATCATTAGCCTTGTCAATTTGACAAAACCTAGGAAAAGTCTTAATGAATGAATGTCTACATTGAATTAGCCTGTGGTCATGTTGAACTGTATAAAGTGAATTAATTAATCAAGCTGAGCATAAGAAAGCAATCATGTGAGTCTGCATGCATTCCTTTCTTCCTTTCTGCTCTTGACTATGGTGGTGTGACCAGCCACTTTAAGCTCCATGCTGCATCCTCTCCACAATGATGGAAACTGCCTGAAACTGAAGTTAAAATACATGCTTTCTCCCCTAACTTATGTTTTGTCAGGACATCTTATCATAGCAATAAAAATGACACTAGAACAAGTGGTTAGTAGTCTTCTCCACTGAAAGGAACCAGGGCTCCTTCCCTATGTTAGGAGATGGAAAATGGAGTACAAGCCAAACACTCATCCTGAGCAGGAACTGTTGATATCTATAAAGGTCTGGAAAGCTGTTTTTTATACACACAACAGTTTCCCTAAATGACAAGAATATCTTTTTCTTTTCTTCTTTTTTTTTTTTTTTTTTTTTTTTTTTTTTTTTTTTTTTTTTTTTTGCAGGTCTGGCATTCTGTAATTGGGGAAAGAACATTGCAAGGGCAGAAGAAAGCAAAACAAATCGCAGTACATTTTTCAAAATATGCAAAATGTATGAATGGAAGGAAATCACAGATTATTATCAATAGAATTGACTCCTTAGTCACTTTAAGGATTAAAAAGGTAAAGAATACAAAAGACAAAATTCTAAACTGGGAAAAATAACCATGACATACAAACAGTGGGCGTTCTTAATGTATGAAGAGCTTTCACAAATAAACTGTAAACATCTTTTCCCACAAGTTTCTATACAAAATGTCCACTTGAAAATATAGCATTCTCAAGTAAATAAAAGAAGATAAAAAAAGAAAGAAAAAAAGAAAAAAAAGAAAATATACCATTCTCCTGCATCAGCATTAACTAACTAAGGAACATTTTAAAGCCAAAATAACTATAGAAGCAAAGCAATAAATGATCTAACCTGGCAAGCTCAGTCTACTGGGGGGATTTTTAAGTATAAAGGGCCATATGCACATGATTTTAAATGGGTTGATTTAATTTTACAAAGATGTCAAATTCTCCAAAGTAAGCTAAGTACCAAAGTAGAAGACAATAACATTTAAACTTTTAAGTCTTCTTCCAGGGAAACCACAGAACGTTATCCTAAAATGTGTCTGGGGCTGGTGAGATGGCTCAGCAGGTAAGAGCACCCGACTGCTCTTCCGAAGGTGATGAGTTCAAATCCCAGCAACCACATGGTGACTTACAACCACCCCTAATGAGATCTAACGCCCTCCTCTGGTGCGTCTGAAGTCAGCTATAGTGTACTTATGAATAATAATAAATGAATCCTTAGACCGGAGCGAGCAGGGTTGACCAGAGCGAGGGAAAATAAATAAATAAATATATGTATCTTAAAAAAAAAAATGTGTCTGTGAACTTACATGCCCCTATCTGGTTGTTTTTTTTTTTTTTTTTTTTTTTGGTTTTTGAGGCAGGATTTCTGTGTGTAGCCCTGGCTATACTGGAACTCACTTTGTAGACCAGGCTGGCCTCAAACTCAGAAATCCACCTGCCTCTGCCTCCTGAGTGCTGGAATTAAAGGCGTGTGCCACCATGCCCAGCAAGAATATCTTACGACTCCTTAACTGCTAAAAGTATGTTTCATTCTGGCGACCTGTTTTCCTTTTGGGAATCTGGAATTTGAATATAGGCACTGAGTGTCTAATGAGGTTCTATAACAGCATTAGGTATATGTGGTCATTTACTACTGTGGGAATGAAGTGTACCTTGTGAGATCCCAAGGGAAGGGATGCTGGCTTCCTCCGTGTATCTTTTGATGATGTTGCTTCATATCCATTTGCTTTAATAAATCTTAGCTGTAAGTATGGCTGGCTATATACTGAGTCCTAGGAGTTTGTTTTCTTTAATGTTACATATTGATTGGTTCAAGCTACATAAATCATATTCTCAAGTGTGGGTAAATATCTAGGCTGATAAACACCAATGCAAGCTAAAACTATAAACAATAAAAACAGTATTAAAATCAAGAATACTGATCATTTTCAGCAAAAAAAAAGTACTGAAGTAAATATATACAAAAAAGGAAAATATATACATTAAAAGAACAGGTGCTGGAGAGATGGCTCAGAGATTAAGGGTGCTGACTGCTCTTCCAAAGGTCCTGAGTTCAAATCCCAGTAACCACATGGTGACTCACAACCATCTATAATGAGATCTGACATCCTCTTCCGGTGTGTCTGAAGACAGCTACAGTGTATTTACATATAATAAATAAAATAAATCTTAAAAAAAAAAGAATAAAAGGGAGGGGCTATCACTCGGTGGTACAGTAAGTACTTCACTAGCATTTATGAGGTATTGATGGGTAAAGGTCAGAGTGATTTCAGAGCTCCCTCTAGTATTTAAATGTCTGTTCAAAGTGTAAATACTTTAGTACAGAATAGCTCTAAGCCTTGCTTTCTTTGTGTTGAGTCCCCTTCTCTGACCAAGAAAAGGAACTTAAAAGAGTATATAACCAGGGCTAGAGAGATGGTTCGACGGCAGCAGGGCTAGAGAAATGAATGGTTCAGTGGCAGAGGTTCAGAGTTCAATCCCAGCAACCACATGGTAGCTCACAACCATCTGTAGTGGGATCCATTGCCTTCTTCTGGTATGTCTGAAGACAGCTACAGTGTCTTCATATAAATAAATCTTTTTTTTTTTTTTTGGTTTTTCGAGACAGGGTTTTCTCTGTATAGCTCTGGCTGTCCTGGAACTCACTCTGTAGACCAGGCTGGCCTTGAACTCAGAAATCCACCTGCCTCTGCCTCCCAAGTGCTGGGATTAAAGGCATGCGCCACCACGCACAGCAAATAAATCTTTTTTAAAAAGTATTTAGAACCCTTTCTCTTATTTACCTTCACTGGGATCTGCAGGAATCTCACTTGCTTCTGGCCTTGGTTGGTCGTCTGTACTGTGTTCTCCTTCTGGTTGAATCTGAGATAAAACATCAGGTTGATTCATGGCATAATCTAGAAGAAGAAAAGTGGAAAGCAGGCATGACAAAGAGATAAATGAGAATGACAACGACTGCCATCAAGGCAGCTGAATGTTTGAGGTCCACAGTCAGGGTATTAATTTCTTTTAGATCCTGTATCACTTCTTCCCATCTATCCACTTCCAACTATTTACAACAGCTACTCAAGGAAGCAGGTAAAAGAAATGTAATGTATAGGAAATACATGTAATAAGTTAGCTCTGTCCTTCTTTGGCTTGAAACCAGATATTGCAGTGTATGAGAATAGCGAGAATAAGGACACTGGGGAAAAGAGAAGTGCTTGAGGCCCCCCTGGGACTGTGGCACCTCATTCAAAGGGTGCTCACGCACTCACGCACTCATTCACGCAGCCTTACCCATGGAGACGAGAGACTCGTAGTTGCCCTTCATGATATTCTTGTAAAGTTCCTTTTGCCATTCTTCTAATTTTTCCCACTCTGGGGTGGAAAAGTAGATGGAGACATCATCAAAGGCCACAGGCACCTAAAATAACAATCACACAGTTAGCTAGTCCCTCCCAGGCACCCAGGCACCCAGTAAAGCCCTTCCTCCATTCATTAGTTGTTTTACTTAGTTCTTACAACCTAAAGGGAGGTCAATAAGTATTCTAGGGCCAGTGAGATGGCTCAGTGGGTAAAGGCATTTGCCACCCAGCCTTGTAACCTGAGAGACGTGCCTTCTCCTAGTACCTTTACACATGTGCTGTGGTGCACCAGACACACACACACACACACAAAACAAAACAGATGTAATTTTAAAAATATGTAAAAAATATTCTAAGCCAGGCATGTAGCATCCACCTTTAATCCTAGAATTTGGGAGGCATAGACAGGAGGATCTCTGAGTTCAAGGCCATCAGAACTACAGAGAAAACCTATCTTAAACAAACAAAACACAAAAACTTTAAATAGCTTATGCTGTTCTTTGAGTTTTTAAATACTATTTTTATTAACTGAGAATGCTATACAATTTATTTTAATCATATTTATCCCCCAACTCTTCACAGATCCATCCCTACCGTCCTACATGCACAACTTGTGTGTTTGCTCTCCCTATCCCCCTTTCTCAAAGCCATTACTTCTAATTTGTGTTGCTCAAATATTCTCGGGTGTGGAGCCTACTTGGAAGCATGGTTGACCTACCAAGAGTCATTCTCTTTCTTTTAATGTTTCACTTGTCAATAACAAAACCCTAAAACCCTGATGCAAACACAAAATAATATGAACCGGAAACCTTCCTGAAGCACATTTGGCTGGTTTTCCTTTTTGTCCACCCCCCCCCCCAAGCCCCCTTTGGTTTTTCGAGACAGGGTTTCTCTGTGTAGCCCTGGCTGTCCTGGAACTCACTCTGTAGAACAGGCTGGCCTCGAACTCAGAAATCCTCCTGCCTCTGCCTCTTAAATGCTGGAATTAAAGGTGTGAGCCACCACTGCCTGGCTGGCTGTTTTATAAACAGTGTAAAAGCATCTCAGTGGTACACATTAAAACTTCAAGCTGTACTATCATATCACCCATTTTGATCTGCCATTCCTCAAAAACATCATTCTTTAGAATATCTGATTTCTCTAGTTTTGTGTTTGTCTCCAATTCTTCTAATCTTTTGCCAAGATTTCCCCTTGATGCAGTTTCTCCTACATATGGAAGACAGGGACATTCCTGTTGTGGGAAATATTTTAAAAATGAATCTGCCAACTCTCAGCGGGGCCAGGCCATGCTCCTGCCACCAACAACTCTCTAGAGCTAGCCCCTGCACCAGGTGACCTCACTCACTCCGTCAGTCCGCCAGCCAACTCACCAGCCCTGTGAGGCCCCATGGCTCCCACCGGGCCATCTCTCAGATGGGTTCCTCTCGATTTCACCCCTGGTTAGTCATCTCAACACCTAATTACCTGGTAGAATCAAGACTCGTAATGCTTAATTAGCCAACCAGGTTTATATATCAATAATAACACAATTTACAAGATGCCAATACAATAATTTCAGAGCTAAATGATAATGATAGAGCTTTAACCCAATTATTCTAACCTTTTGCTAACACCACGTCAGCCTCCATTCTGGTTCTCTCTCTGATTAAGACCCCCCTTCCCTGTCTCAACTCCTCGCTCCGTCTCCATTCGGTCCAATCACAAGCCTCCCACTGCCCTAATGTGATTGGACAGGGAAAATCCTGCAACACATTCCATGCCTCATGACTAAAAACCAATAAGACTATTTTAGAATAGCATAAATTGAAGTAAAAGTAAATTATAATCTATGTATCCCAAGTCTTTTTGAAGCTTTGCATATTCTTTCTTGCTGTTGCTTTTAATGCCAGAACTACATAAAACAGTTATGGTGGTATACTCTTGTAATGCCAGCACTAAGGACGTAGAAGCAGAAAGTTCAAGTTCATTCCTATCTAATAACTTGGAGGTCAGCCTGTTGCACGTGAATATCTCAAACAAAACAAAACAAAACAAAACAAAACCCAAAAAACCTACATATCTTTTTTTGTTTTGTTTTTGTTTTTTGAGACAGGGTTTCTCTGTATAGCCCTGTCTGTCCTGGAACTCACTCTGTAGACCAGGCTAACCTTGAACTCAGAGATTCACCTGCCTCTGCCTCCTGAATGCTAGGATTAAAGGCATGCACCACCACTGCTCAGCTTCACATTTTCTTTTATACATCTTGCCACTTGACAATACAACTTCATGTTTTACATAATTGTACTTGGTCAACCCATGTTAAAAAAGCAAGTTTCTTCATTGGGTGAAGATGCTGTGGAAGGATTCCTGTTAGGTTTTTGCCTCTGTTCTTATATACTGAATCTAGAAATAGAAAGGCTTTGTAGTCGGCACCAGTCCCCACGACCACTGAAATTCTTGCCATTTTCAAGAGCATGCAGAAGGAGCTCAGTAAGTACTCTTTTCAAGACTATGTGGGATTATTTTTGTAACAGTGTCTAGCTATATAGTTTAGGCTGGCTTCTAATTCTCCATCCTCATTCATTAACTTCTCTAATACTAAGATCACAGGCATTTGCTATTCACTCACCTAGGATTTTGATTTTTGAATACGTTCACCTAATCTTTTCCTTGCATGTCTTCCAAAAACCTACCCCTCTATCTTACTTTCTGTTTTTCACTCAGAATTCTCATAGGGGAAAGAAGATTCAAGATGTGCCATTTGCTAACTTTATAGTCTTTTTTTTTAAGATTTATTTATTTATTATATGTAAGTACACTGTAGCTGTCTTCAGACACTCCAGAAGAGGGCATCAGATTTTGTTACGGATGGTTGTGAGCCACCATGTGGTTGCTGGGATTTGAACTCTGGACCTTCAGAAGAGCAGTCAGTGCTCTTAACCACTGAGCCATCTCACCAGCCCCTAACTTTATAGTCTTAAATGAAATGTTTTATCTTTTTTTTTTCTTCAAAACAGGGTCTCACTAGGTAGTTCTGGTTGTCCTGGAACTTACTATATAGACCAGACTGACCTTGAACTCATAGAGATCTGCCTGCCTCTGCCTCCCAAGTGCTGGGATTAAAGGCGTGCACCACCATGCCTGGCTCTGGCTAACTCTTATGCCATCTGTAAAATCAACAATTTTTCGTCACACTGATCTTTCTCAGATTGCTTCCATACATCATGCTCCATTTTCATTTTCTCTAAATAGAATAATCTGTTCTCAAATTCTAGTTTTTCTTTCTTTTGGGGGTAGGGTGGAGAGAAAGTCATGAGTGATAGGAACCAAACTCTTTAACATTTTTAATTGCATGCCAAGCCTTTAATGCCTGAATCATCTCTCCAGCCCTCAAATTTGTTCTCATTTGTAAAATTAAGTGCCACAATTTCTGATGAGCTTCTTCTGCAGCACTTACTTTACATACTAATTCATGATCTGTTTGTACTTTCAGGAATGGAGGGTTTCCTATGCTGCTAAGGCTGCTCTCTGACTCCTGAAACTCAGATGCACAGAACTGCCCTAAGCTACCTTTCCACTAAGAGGGCTGTGGAGTATTCATTAGCTGATTTGAGATCTTCATTATCTGACTATCTAGTTCATCCTGAATCTTACTCTTCTCTCTTTCCAGTTCATGCTAAGATCTCATTACCTCCATTTTTTGTATCTAGTTTGAATTTTTTTTAAAGTTCATGAGTCAATGGAATTCTTGTCCAATTTTATGTGGTTTACTGACTTAAAGGATATTTTGTCTGACATTGCTAACTTTTGTTTCTTGTTACCTGGTGTCAACCCCTAGGGCTTTGTACGTACCACACAAATGCTACACCGCTGAGTTACACTCCAATACTGTTTTGTAGTGTTTTTCTCCCAAGCAGTTAGCCTATAATTTAGCTGACACTTTTAGTCATTAGAGAACAAACTCATTATTCTCATGGTCTTTGAAGGATTGTTTAGATTGTTTTTTACAGATGGAATATTTGTAGCCTAGTCTAATCTAGAACTTGCTTTGTAGCAACGATGGGCTTAAGCTGATGTACCTGTCTCCACCTCCCGGGTGTTAGATTCTAGGCATGTGCCACCAAGCCCAGCCTCTTTGGAGCAGCAAAATTCTTTTTCAGGTCTTAATTCTGACACTTCAGCCTTTGGACATTCTAGTTTCTAGACTTAACAGGTTATTCCACTCTATTTTATTATCTATTTTATTATTTATTTACTTAGTAATCGAGACAGAGTCTCATATACAGCCCAGACTGGCCTTAAACTCGTGTCCCACCCCCTCCAACCCCCAACTTCACCTCTCAAGTGCTAGAATGACAGGTATATGTCACCATGCCCAGACCACTAGAATTTTTACTGTCTTTGGATTTGGTTTGGTTTTTTTGTATTATAAACCCACTGCTGACCTCAGGCTCTTACATGTGCTAGGTGAGGCACTCCACCTCTGAGCTACGTTGAGTCACTGGTGTCAAAATTCTGATATAAGAAACATAAGTGTGAGCTGAGAAGATGGCTCAGTGGTTGAGAACACTGACTATTCTTCCAGAAGTCCTGAGTTCAGTTCCCAGAAACTGCATGGCTCACAACCATCTGTAATGGGATCTGATGCCCTCTTCTGATGTGTCTGAAGCAGTGACAGTGTACTCGTATAAATAAAATTAAGGGCTGCTGAGATGGCTCAGTGGGTAAGAGCACTGACTGCTCTTCTGAAGTTCCTGAATTCAAATCCCAGCAATCACATGGTGGCTCACAACCATCCGCAATGAGATCTGATGCCCTCTTCTGGTGTGTCTAAATACAGCTACAGTGTACTTACATATAATAATAAATAAATCTTAAAAAAAATAAAATCTGTTTAAAAAAATAAATCTTAAAAAGAAAGAAAGGAAGGAAGAAGGAAGGAAGAAAGGAAGAAAGAAAGGTACATAAGTACACAGAGAACTCATCATATTTAGTTCTGTGCTCTCTTTTCCATTTCTACAACCAGATTCCAAAGCTACAGTCTCTCACTAGAACTTCTAATTCTTGTGTAGTCCTGGCTGTCCTGGAACTCACTCTACAGACCAGGCTGGCCTCAAACTCAGAAATTTGCCTGCCTCTGCCTCCCAAGTGCTCGGATTAAAGGTGTGGCCATCATGCCTGGCAAGACTTGAGTTTTGTACCAATTTTCCCCTGAGCTCTCTCTTCAAGCAAAACCCAAAATTTTCTTTGCTTTTCTTTTCTTTTGGTTTTTTTTGTTTGTTTGTTTGTTTTTTGTTGTTGTTGTTGTTGTTGTTTTTTTTTGGTTTTTAGAGACAGGGTTTCTCTGTATAGCCCTGGCTGTCCTGGAACTCACTTTGTAGACCAGGCTGGCCTCTAACTCAGAAATCCACCTGCCTCTGCCTCCCAAGTGCTGGGATTAAAGGCGTGTGCCACCACGCCCGGCAAGTTTGCTTTTCACCAGTAGGCATTTGATTTCATTTTATAGACCTCTGTGTGTACTCATTCTATATATATTCTCAGAACCTGATACCAGTTTTATTTTACTCTTTGACAGTTGATTACATTTTATTTATTTTATTTTTGAGAAAAGGTCTCACTATGGTAACCCTGCCTGGCCTGGAACTTGCTATGAACAGAGAGTCCTCGGATTAAAGGCCTGCACCAGCCACTTGATACTATTAAAACTCTCAAGAATCTGTCAATACACTCTCTCTTCCAGGAGGAAAATTGTAAGGAAAAGTGAGGTGATAGTCATGAAAAAATTCTGGTTTTCATATTTTTCAATTTCCTTTCCAGAAGTTTTTCCCATTTCCTTCTTACTAAGACAGAGCCCATAGCAGCCCAAATTGTGCCCGATTCACACCCAGGCTTGACACAGGGCAGGGAAGGACACTCACACCCACTCAGCCATCTCACCAATAAGTTGGGGTTAAATGATGTGGTCCTATCCTGAGAAGTTTTGTTCAGCTCGCCATACCTGCCAGGACCCAACAAATAGGAGATAAAGCAAGCAAGGAAGCAAGAGCAGAGTAGGGAGGAGGCACAGCAGCAAGGAGAAAGTGGACAAAGGAGGCAGAGCAGCAAGATGGAGAAAGGCAGAAGAGGTAGAACAGAAAAAAAAACCTGAAGTACCAAAGGAACCAGAGAAGTGAGAAAGAGCAGCAAGAGGGAGGCCTCACAACAACAGGAGGCAGAATTCTGAGAGCCAGGATGCTGCCCTGGGTGGAATACCCAGAGAGTTCTGGAGGAAGAGAAGATCCCACTGAAGACAGCCCCCTTCCTTCTTTTTTTTTTTTTTTTTTTTTTTTTTTTTTTTTGGTTTTTCGAGACAGGGTTTCTCTGTATAGCCCTGGCTGTCCTGGAACTCACTTTGTAGACCAGGCTGGCCTCGAACTGAGAAATCTGCCTGCCTCTGCCTCCCGAATGCTGGGATTTAAGGCGTGTGCCACGATGCCCGGCTGCTTCTACTCTCATCTTAAACAACTTTTTCTAAATGCATATTATTCACCTACATGTATGTGTACCATATGCATGCCTTGAACCTGTGAAAACCACAGCAGATCCCCTTTAACTGGTTGTGAGCTTCCATGTAAATGGAAGGAATAAAACCTGGGTCCTCTAGAAATGCAGCCAGTGTTCTCCAGCCCCTTACTTTTAATAGTTCTATACTTACACCTAAGAAAAAAAGAAAGAAAGAAAGAAAGAAAAACAAAGAAACTCTAGCCCTATTATTCTTTTTCTCATTTTCTGTTACTCTACAACTATGATATTCTGTCTTCTATCTCTATCTTGCCACTCAAACAAATTAGGTCAAGATTTCCTCTGACAGCCATGTTGCCAGTCATGTTCACTGTCCTTATCTTTCTACCTCCCAGTGTGGTAACTGGCAAATCACAACTCTACTTGAAATGCTGTTTTCCACCTTAGCTCTGTGGTGCCTCCTACTTTCCTGTTTGTTTTCCTACTACCTCACCGGTGTATCCTGCTGAGGTTCCTCTGCTCACTCCTCCTCCTACCTCTGAAGCTTGATCTCTTGTTATCCATGCTCACTAGAGCCATCTCTTCCATCTCATAACTAACAATACAATCTCCATGTCAGTGGCTCTTCACCCTTCCTTGAACTTCTTGAACCGAATACTGCCAAGGGTTCCTTCTACCTCCTGAAGTATTATGGCGAAGCAAGACAGTGCAGAGGTTCCTCCATTTTATATTTTTGCTGAAGTCATTCTAGGTTTAACTAGAATCTGATCTCCTTGATGGAGAATACCATAGAAAATGACCCAACTTTATTCTAGGAACCAAAGCTAACTATCTTAGCTTTCCTTAAAACAGCCTGATTGTAGAGAACCCCCTCCACTTATCTTCGCTTCTGTTAAAACTGCTTGCTACAAACTGGGTACTTCTGCAAAGTGCTTCTGGGTACTACTGGGTACTCCTGGAGCTGCAGAGCCAAGATGCCAGGATGTAGTTTCTGCCTTTAAAAACATCCTGTGTTCTGGACAGTAGTTAGGGTGGGGTTAGGGGGTTCTTAGTGAGACCTTCTCAGGCATACATTTGGAAACAGAACACTAGAAAGCACCTGTCTTTACCTTTATTAAATTATTTAAATGTGTTTTATGTGTTACAGGTTTTTTTCTTCAGGAAAATATGTAGAACAAGCAAAAATGTATTCAAGAAATACTTGTGGCTTCCAGGTATGGTGCCCCATGCCTGCAATCCCATGACTTGAGAGGCTGAGGCAAGATTCTAAGTTGTGGACAGGTGTGGGCTACATATCAAAATCCTATGCCCCATAGATAGATAGATAGATAGATAGATAGATAGATAGACAGACAGACACACACATATGGAGAGAGAGAGAAAGAGAGAGAATGCTTTGGGTTTCTTTCTTTCTTTCTTTCTTTCTTTCTTTCTTTCTTTCTTTCTTTCTTTCTTTCTTTCTTTCTTTCTTTCTTTCTATTCCTGGCTGTCCCAGAACCACTATGTACACCACAGTGTCCTTTAACTCACAAAGATCCTTCTCTACTTCCAGAGTGCTAGGAATAAAGGCATGCCTACCCCCAAAATTTTTTTAAAAGAATTTTTAAAAGTCTGTGTTTATGAAAAAAATTATGAGTGAACAAGTATGTCTGGAAACTAGGCATATTACTGTCAAACAGTGATCATCAAAACTTCCTGCACTGGCATCTGCACTGGCATCTCAGCATGCTTGTTCTATGACAGCCTAGACTCACAGATAGATGATCCTGGTCCTCGTGATAACCACTGACTACGATCCCATACATAGTCTTCCCTCCAACTTTTCACCAAAAGTGTCAACAAAATTCAAATTGACTGACTTACATGATATTGAACTCATTTCTTCCACTGAGATTGTGGCAGTTTAACAAAGAGAAGTGACTCATGCACATGCAAAAGTGAAAGAAATTAAGGGAAAAAAATTCATTTGCCAGAGAGCCAACTCTGGATTAGAAAGAGTTTTCTCACTGGGAGCTTGACACTGTAAATGTGTACTGTGCCACTGGTGTCCCATGCCTGTAATCCTACCACTTGGGAGGTAGAGGCAGAAAATCAGCAGTTCAAGGCCAGCCTGGCTTACATTACTATCTCAAAATAAATAAATAAGAAAGAAAGAAAGAAAGAAAGAAAGAAAGAAAGAAAGAAAGAAAGATATCATTAACACAGTATAGTTCTCAAAGACAAACACAAAACACCTTCACAGTTCCACTAACCTAAGACATTTTAAGAGGAAATAAAAATACCTAAGCAACTGACTACTTCTTACTGCAAGTATCTGAGCTAGTGGTACTGCTGTAACCTAGAAGTAGGGTATTACCTTTGGGATATCTCCTTTAATACCTGGGGGCAGCCGCAGGATCCAGAAGTTCCTGTTTCTCAACAAGTTCTCCAAGTTCTCCAAGCGCCGCTGAAGCAGCCCATACTCCTGCAGCAAGGTCCCCAGCACGGCCCACTTGCCATCCAGCTGGTTCCCAAGCTCTGCCACTGTCTTTTCACAGCTTGCTAGCTTCTTCTCTGCTGTCCCTGTCCTGCCTTCTAGGTGGAGGAGTCGCCGGCTGTGGACCTCCACCTTCCTCTCTATGGCCTGCACGGCGGCCACCACTGTCCACAGGGAAATGGCTGCAGTCTGCAGATGTGCCTCGTTTGCTGCTGGAGGTGTAGGAAGAGGAAGGGGCTGCAGGGACGTAAGGCATTCCGAGTCCCATTCAGAAGTCTATGTGCAATGGAGAGATGGGGCAAGACATTGAGAATTAGAAGGGATCCACACTCTAAACTACAACCAAATAAGAACTACTTAACTCCCAGGCAGTGCTGGCACACACCTCTAACCCAGGGTTTGTAAGGCAGAGGCAGGTGGAACTCAGTGAGCTCCAGGTCATCTGCTCTACGGAGCAAGTTCCAGGGCAGCCAGGGCTACACGAAGAAACTGTTGGTGGAGGTGGGTAGGAGGTGGGGGACCACACACACACACACACACACACACACACACACACACACACCAAAATAGCTTTAGTGCATTTATAGTGCCTGTGTCCACCCTTGTTGCTCTGAAGCCTGTTGCTATTAGAAGCCAAGGAACTGTTTTGATGGTTCAAGGATGGATTAGGAAAGATAGTGAATAATAGCTTCTTTTTTTTTTTAAGATTTATTTTATTTATCATGTAACTACACTGTAGCTGCGCCAGATCTCTTTATGGATGGTTGTGAGCCACCATGTGGATGCTGGGATTTGAACTTATCACCTTCGGAAGAGCAGTCAGGTGCTCTTACCCGCTGAGCCATCTCACCAGCCCCGAATAATAGCTTTTTAAGGCTAGCCTGGTCCATTTGTTCTAATACAAGGCCCAGAAGTTGAGGTTGCTTATTGCCTTCTCTATCTCTGGAAAAGGCAAATATACACAAGAATTCTCTGGATTCACTGACCTCAGCACTCTCTGACAAATCTCCTATACATTGATACACTAGCCCTGTCTATCATTCAGTATACACACTACAACTGTACCATAATTTAACAAGCTGAGGGTGTCTAAACTAGAGAAAATATGACAACTACTTTCAAGTATTCAAGGGTTATGAAATAGAAGATAAAACAGGTTTGTTTAATCTTATACTCCAAGGACAGACTAGAAAAATACATGGAAAATTTCCAGACTGGTAACAATGTTTGAATCAGATTCTTTCCAAGAAAGTCACAGGCTGTTTGTTCATTGTTGAATTTACTTTGAAACAAAGAGTATCATAAAAGGAAGAAATCTGTACAACAAATAGGATGTTAGACTAAGCCTAATTCTCTGAACCTGATAAACCACTCTGGCCAGAGCCTTCCATTTTCACATCATGCACTATCTTATTCTCATTTCATCTGGTCTCCAACCTGTTAATTATAACTGTAGCCCTATGATGAGTCCATGTGCTCCTGGCCTACCACCTGTACATGGCTTTGCTTTCTTCCCCGCTTGACCACTTCAGCCACTTTCAACCCCACGTCACTCCAGTCTCTAAGCCTCACTTGCTCAGCTGACTTTCTAATTTGTGAATTTCTAAATTCACATTTTGTTTGCTTCTACAGTCAGGTAGACCTAAAAAGAAAATTACACAACCATGTGAGATGCTGTCAGCATACACCAATGGTCAGTGCTCAGTGGGGTACTTGACACTCACTACCTGGTACCCTTCAGGCTTCTACAAACTCTCAAACAAATGTGAAACAATAACTAGAAGAGACCGAGCAATCAGCCAGTGAGGTGGCTTAGCAGATAAAGGCACTCACAGCAAATAAAGCCTGATTATCTGAGCTCAATCTCTGGAATCCAAATGTCAGAAGAAGAGAATCAAGTCCCCCAAGTTGTCCTCTGCACTGAGGAAACTGAGTTAGAAAAACTGCTATTTTCAGTCCAGTCTGGCTATAGAGTGAGTACCAAGCCAGCAAGGGCTATGAATAGCAAGACATTAACCCCAAGTCCTGATCCACACCCCCCTTCCCCAAGTCTGGTTAAAATACATATTTTCATTCAGTGAATGTGAAACGGAGATAGTGTACTTTAAGTGAGCTCTTAGGTCATGGGTGCTGCTTCTACTGATTCAGGGAGCACACAGGGAGGGCAGAAACTTATCTAGATAGCACCCTTAACTCTCCAGAGATGACATGATATCTTACTGTAAGTAAATTGAAGTATGCCTGGTGGTAGTAGCACACACCGTTATTCCCAGCACTAGGAGGGCAGAGACAGGTGGATCTCTCTAAGTTCAAGGTCAGCCTGGTCTACAGAGAGAGTTGCAGGACAGTCAGGGATATACAGAAAAACCCTGTCTTCAGAAGAAATAAAAAAAAGGAAATTGAAATAATTAGACCTAAATTCTTTTACTTCTTCCCACATCAAACCTATCAGAAAATGCTTTCTTTCTTTTCTCAAAGAAAGATGTTTCATTTTATTTAAAGCAAGTCTCTCCACATGAACTCTGAACACCAACTCTCCTAACTTATAAGGTACATTAAAGAGCAAAACAAAAACAAAACAAAAGACCGCTGGTGTGATGGCACATGCATTTGATTCTAGCACTTACAGAGGCAGAAATACTTCTGTGATTTCAAGCCAGCCTGATCTACACACTGATCAGTTAGGGTTACATAGGTGAGACTCTGTCTCAAAAAGTCCCAGTAGAAGTAGTAGTAGTAGTGGTGGTGGTAGCAGCAGCAAAAAATTGTCAACAGTAATAAAAAGTTATCAATGAAGTGCTCAACAGAAATGAGGCACCCCCACCAGTGCCCAAATCCCAAGGCTCAGTGACCACTGAAGCAAAAGGGCAGCAAGACTCTGAGACCCAAGGTTGGATTGGATCCAAAGAGTTTCTTCTGGACATGACAGGACTTCTACACTCACGAACTCTTATCAGCTGTGGCTGCCTGCATGAAATCAAGCAAATCAACCCTATAGCATTGAAAGGGAGGGGAGGCATGAGCTCCCACTCAAAACTGCAGAGTTACAGACAACTGATAGCTTCTGGGGAAGGGAAAACTCAATTTTTAAGGGTGTGGCGCCTGGTAAATCAACCACACTCCAGTGGATGGCCTACACCAAGGAGTATATGAGAAGCACCTCATGGGTCATTTTTTAAAAAGGACACAAAACTGGGGGACACTATGAGGGAGGGAGGAGTGAATCTGAGAGGAGTTAGGAACAGTAGGGTGAAATGATCAAAATATATTCTATTAAATTTTCAAAGAATAAAAATATTTTTAAATCACTTAGATTTATTTATGTGTATCTGTATCCTGCCTTCATGTAAATATGTGACAACATGTACATGCCCAGTGCCCTCAAGGGTCAGAAGAGGGCACTAGATACTTTGGAACTGAAGTTACAGATTGCTGTTAGCCACCATGTGAATGTTAGGAACCAATCCAGGGCCCTCTGCAAGAGCAACTGGTACTTTAAACTGCTGAGCTATCTCTCCATAACCCCTAAAAATATTTCTTAAAATTAAAATTAAAAATATCAGTATTTCCAAATTCTTCTTCATAAAACAGACTTGCCCTGGTCAGTACCATAGCCACTGTGATTATTGAGGACTTCAAATGTGCTCAGTTCAATTGAGATGCGTTGTGTATAAAATCTCATTAATAGTTTTATAATATTACTATTAAAATAATTTTATACATTGGCTAAATAACATTTCACTGAATTCACTGAAATTAATTCCCTCTTTCTTTTTACCTCTTTTTACTTTTTTCTTTTCTTTCTTTCTTTCTTTTTTTAAAGACACACTCTGGCTATTTGGCCAAGCATATACTAAAATTTCTGATCCTCCTATTTTAAACTCCTCTGTGAGCCACCATGTCACCATCATGGTTTAATCTCCTAAACAGGACTACTAGAGAACTAAAAGTATATGACAGTTTTTGGCATATACCTATAGCATACACGATGGGCTCTACTATCTTTTTTAAGGGTTGGGGGGAGTGGGCTTGGAAAATTAAACTTCAAGGGTATTCCCCTCTACTCCATTCCCCGCCCCTCTCCGCTGGTCCCTTGGTTTCTTCTTTCTTTTTTACTTCCTATCTAGTCCTCTGCAGACCTACCTGACTTCTGACTTATTACAAAGTCTCTTTGAGCTGACCAAAGGCTTCTTAGGTGGCAAACAAAAGCAATACCTTCCAGTCAGAACGTTCTGTTAAACGACCATTCCCTTTGCCTTAATGGCTGTGAGCAGGGACTGTGCCGGTTGTCCTGGTAGCCCTGGCATCTCTCTGGTGCATGCACGGCTGGGCCCACTGCAGGCCTGCAGCAAACAAGCACACGCGCGACTGCACGACTGGCTAAGCCTGCGCTCCGTCGGCCTTCCAAGATCCCGAGGCTGTCGGTCCTCACGCAGTCCGTAAGGACACACCTTGGCTTTTACCTTCCCCGCCTCGCAGGTGACTGTCCTGCCGCACCTAGCGACGACAGCTCTCTGCGGCTGTACAGAATGGCTGGTAGGATTGCAAAAACACCTCGAGCCCACTTCCCCGTTCCGCGGACTGACGCGGAACACCGCGGCGCGTGTAGGTTAGAAACTGCAGACCCCGGTCCCCCGGCGTCGCCCGGCAGAGCGGTCCGCGGTGGCCCTTCGGGGCAAGCGACAGCCGCAGACCCACGCGGGCCACAAGGCCCGCGGCCGTCCCCAGCCCCCTCGCCTCCCCCGAGGCCCGGGTGACAGCGACGCCCGTGCATCAGCGCCCTTACCGGAGCGGCGGTCGCCTCAGCCATGGCCCTCCGCTGCCCGGTCCTGTCCCGGGAGTCGCCACCACACGCAGGCCCGGCTGCTCAGTGCTCTCGGCAGACGGCGAGAAGCGGTCTCGCGTTGCTCGCTCTGACAGGACTCGCGCGGCAATCGGGCTTCCGGGGGCGCTGGGACGCAGAGGAGCTGAGTAGCGAGCAGCCTACGCCGCACCGGCTGCAGCCGCCCCTCAGCTGGCGCTTTGTGGGCAGTGAGTACTGCAGGCGCTCTGCCGGCCTAGACGCGACCCCCTCCGGTCGGTCCTCCCGGGACAGCGCGCCCCCTGGCGGCCCCCCGCATCCGGAGCGCCTGCCCAGAGGTCAGCTGAGAAAGAGTTGGTGAACGCAGACCCAACCTACTCGGGTTTCCCATCCATCTGAGAAGACCCAGCAGATGCTAGGTAGTTTAAGGGCCAGGCTGGACGATAGTGTAATCTGCTACCAGAGGAGAAATGAGTGAGCTAGGTGGGAATGATGGAGTTGTATCGTTCGTAGAAAATACAAATATGACTTGTACTGGCACCAGAGATTAGGATTATTTTGATTATTGCCTCTCTTGGGCTTGGATGAGAAGTAGAATTTTTTTTTTTTTTTTTAATTTCGAGACAGAGTTTCTCTGTATAGCTCTGGCTGTCCTGGAACTCACTTTGTAGACCAGGCTGGCCTCGAACTAAGGAATCCGCCTGCCTCTGCCTCCTGAGTGCTGGGATTAAAGGCATGCGCCAACACGCCCGGCTAGAGAAGTAGAATTTTTATAAAGATTTGTTTCTTTTAATTGTATATGTATAAATGTCTCTCTACACTTGGATGTCTAGTGCCTATGGAGGCCAAAATAGGATGTAGGATAACCTGGAACTGGAGCTACACACACAGTTGTGAGCCAAATCCAGATCTTCTGCTGAGCTCACTCACCAGTACCGACAAGTGGACTATTTGAGCCAACAGAAATAAAGCTTGTGGTTAGATTTGCTGGATCTGGACTAAGGACCAACGGAAGACAGAGTTGTGTGTTTAACAACTTGTGTGGCAGAAAGATAATCACACAACCATAACTTTGCAGTATTTCTCTTCTTTCAAACACATATGAACCAAAGTCTTCTCAGACATTTATTTCAGTAAATGAAATGAATCCATTCAATGCCCTCATCAGTAGTGTCTTTTCTATAGTGCTCTAAAGTATAGGGATCATCCTGTTGGGCCACTAACACTTGAATGTACTGTGATTCTTTATAGTGTACATACAAAGCAATATCTTGTGTATACTTTGAGTCTACTTGAGCATGAACTGTGGTCAGATGGTGCATAGTTGGGAGTTAAAATTACCATTCTCTAAACTAGAACATCACTATAATGGAATGAACTAGAAAAAGAAGAAAGAAGAGGAGGAGAAAGAAGGAGAAAGACAGAGATAGAAATATTGACCTCAGGAAAATAATTAGTGATTTTATTATTGAAAGACATAATTTTTTAAGTATGGCCTTCGGCCTGGCAGAGGTGATACCCATCTTCAGCCCCAGCACTTGGGAGGCAGAGGCAGGTGAATCTGTATAAGTTTGAAGCCAGCCTGGTCTACAGAGTGAGTTCCAGGACAGCCAGGGCTACACAGAGAAACCCTGTCTCAAAAAAAAAAAAAAAAAAAAAAAAAGGCCTTAGAAGGCAAGAATAAAGCCTGATATGATGGTACTTGCTTTTAATCCACACACTAGGAAGCAGAGGCAGGAAACTTTCTGTAAGTTTAAGGCTAGCCTGGGCTCCAAAGCAAGTTCTAGGTCATTTGGAGCTCTACAGTGGAACCCTGTTTTAAGTGGGTGGGGGACTAATTTCCAAACTCTCTGTTTTCCTCCTAGTTGTCAGATGCTCCCGTGGATCGAAACATGAACATTTGTATGACCAAACAATCCTTAATACATTAACTTTTTGAGGCATTTGGCCCAGGTAGTGGAGGATGACTGTGAACTCCTGATCTTCCTGCCTCTACCTCCCAAAGGTTGGATAAGTAAGACACATTCAACTGAGCTCCACCAAGCATCAGGGCTAGCTCTGTCTGTTCAAAATAATGATGCCATCACCAAACTGTTAAATGCTTCTTCCTCTAAAACAGTGGTGTAGTGAGAATATCTTGTGTATTGTATGAATACATCACCTATCAATTAAAAAGCCTATGGCCTTAAATAGGAGGTAGAATATCCAGGTGGCAGAAAGGATTCTGGGCATGAGATTTTCCCAGGATGACTTGATGAGGGATGTATTGTACCTAAGCACAGGTAACCAGCCACCTGGCAGAATGCATGGGAGCTGTCAATCATCTGTAACTTCAGTTCTAGAGTATTCAATGGCCTATTCTGGCCTCCACCTCCTGCACTCACATGATGCACAGAAACTTACAAAACCTCACACACATAAATAAAAATAAATAAATCTGAAAACAAACAAATAGGACTGGAGAGGTGGCTCAGTGGTTAACAGCAGAGGACTTGGGTTCTATTCTCAGCACCTACAAGATAGCAACAACTATCAATAGTTCCAGTTCCAGAGGACCTGACATCCTTTTCTGGCCTACAGGCCTTCATACACATGAATACAGACATATAGGCAGGAAAACCAAGACCCATAAAATAAAAATGAGTATATCTTTTAAAAAGAGCCTTAAATGTATCCTTATGTTACAACATATAATTGTAGTCCGGGGTTGACACCTCAGAAAAGTGAAAGCTTACCCAGAGACCACCAGTGGTTGTTTGTGTTGGTTTTTGTGCCAGCTAGAAAGTTGAAACAGCCAAAATGTCCCACAGAGGAGAATGGTTGGTTAAACTGGCAAGTTTATTTTTGTTGTTGTTTTTTTGTTTTTTGAGACAGAGTTTCTCTGTATAGCCCTGGCTGTCCTGGAATTCACTCTGTAGACCAGGCTGGCCTCGAACTCAGAAAACCACCAGCCTCTGCCTCCCCGAGTGCTTTTGCGTCTCATTTCTTCATTTACATTTCAAATGCTATCCCAAAAGTCCCCTATATCCTCCCGCATCCCCCATTGAGCCCAGTCTTCCATAGAAATGATTATCTCCCTAAATAAGGTATTGAAAGGACCCCCTAAAGGAGACCCTCACTCAAGTCTCGGGATATTGGCGGACCCCCCCAAGAACTCGATGCAAATCACATGAGGCTTTATTGGGGAAAGCCAGAGCTCTGGGGACAACTCGTATCCCAGGAATGGGTAGAGGAGAAAGGGGACCCAGTATTTACGGGCCCTCAAGGGGGAAAGGAGGAGGAGAAGGTAGTATGGGATTTTTCTGATCTAATAATATCTATTCTTAGGATGATTTTTTTTTTCCTTGTTCTGGTCAACCCCGCTCGCTCCGCTTGACCCCGCTCACTCGCTCCTGCTGTGCCCGCTTGCTCCAGCCATCCCCGCTGGCTCCAGCCGTCCCTGTTTGGCTCTGCTCGCTCTGGACAGCCCCGCTCGCTCTGGTTGGTCTCTCCGGTCCAAGGCTTCATTTCTTATTATTCTTCATAAGTACGCTGTAGCTGACTTCAGACGCACCAGAGGAGGGCGTCAGATCTCATTACAGGTGGCTGTAAGTCACCATGTGGTTGCTGGGATTTGAACTCCTCACCTTCGGAAGAGCGGTCGGGTGCTCTTACCCGCTGAGCCATCTAACCAGCCCCTTAGGATGATTTCTAAAGAAGAAATGGGTACAAGGAAGGGGTCATGCACAGATGCACAGGTGCAGAAGTGAAAATTTTCAATCTTAGTCCAGCAACTAAACCACAAACACTTGGCAGTGAGCTGTATCTCAATCCATCAACCAAACCACAAACACATGGCAGTGAGCTGTATAGCTTGGCAAATACATGAATTCAAAGAACAGTCAGGACATGGGCAAACACACAGATTCAAGGAACGGTCAGGCTATTGTGCTCAGCTATGTAAAGACTTTCTGCTAATAGTGAAATCTCTTTTCCCAGTTTCAGGGTCTTTGTGACCTGTTACATTTTTTTCAGGATCTTTTCAGTATCTCCTTTTAGATGGCATTTATGTTCCAAGATTGGCTAGTCAATTACTCTTCTTGCTTTATATGTGTGATTCTTTTATTATGTTGTTCATTGTGGCTGTTCAAACGTAGCCACCAATATCATATATAAATATAAACATAAGTATGTTTTCTTCATGTCTTTTACTTATTTGTTCTAATTTTATGGGCCCCCCCTCGCTCCAGCAGCTCCCCCCCCAGCTCGCTCTGGCAGCCCCCCCTCCGGTCGGCCCTGCTCTCTCCAGTCGGTCCCACTTGCTCAGTCCCTGCTCTCTCCAGTCCAAGGATTCATTTATTATTATTCATAAGTACACTATAGCTGACTTCAGACGCACCAGAGGAGGGTGTCAGATCTCATTACGGATGGTTGCTGGGATTTGAACTCATCACCTTCGGAAGAGCAGTCGGGTGCTCTTACCCGATGAACCATCTCACCAGCCCAAGACTCATTTTCTACTTGAGGAGTGGATTAAAGAGAAATTTGGGGGAAATTATACCTCGCTGCTTCTCAAACTCATTACTTCATTCTTGTACTATTAAGGCCACTTTTAATGATAACAATTTAAAAGTAATCTCAGTCTAGCCTGAAGGTTTTATTCCCATTTGGGGATTTATACTTCATTATCTCAGAAGTATGAATAATAGTCAACTACTTGACATCAGAGAGAAGGGAATTCTTTTTTTTTTTTTTTTTTTTTGTTTTGGTTTTTGAGACAGGGTTTCTCTGTATAGTCCTAGCTGTCCTGGAACTCACTTTGTAGACCAGGCTGGCCTCGAACTCAGAAATCCACCTGCTTCTGCCTCCCGAGTGCTGGGACTAAAGGCGTGCGCCACCACGCCTGGCAGAGAAGGGAATTCTTGACAGAGAGCAGGAACAATATAAGGTCAATTGTGGAGACAGTTTTTAGGGACTGGAGGAGACATGGTTAAGAGTACAAACTCCTCTTGTAAACAGAGTTCAATTCCCAGCAGCGTATCAGGAAAGCTGCCTTAACTTCAGGTGCTCTGATATTCCTCTGACCTCCCCAGCATAGCTCTAGCCATTTTGTTCCATGCCTGCGGTTATTTCATATTGCTGCTGTAGCATGCTTGCCAGTCACTGTCACAGAGAAGTGACTTGGCTTAGAGAAAGAATATCCTGACCACATACCCTGTTTTGTTCTCTTTGAATGGTCTGTATGAGGTTTGCAAATCTTTTTTTTTTTTTTTTTTTTTTCGAGACAAGGTTTTTTTTTTTTTTTTTTTTTTTGGTTTTTTGAGACAGGGTTTCTCTGTATAGCCCTGGCTGTCCTGGAACTCACTTTGTAGACCAGGCTGGCCTCGAACTCAGAAATCGGCCTGCCTCTGCCTCCCGAGTGCTGGGATTAAAGGCATGCGCCACCACGCCCGGCGAGACAAGGTTTTTCTGTGTAGCCCTGGCTGTCCTGGAACTCACTCTGTAGACCAGGCTACTGGCCTGGAACTCAGAAATCCGCCTGCCTCTGCCTCCCGAGTGCTGGGATTAAAGGCGTGCGCCACCACCGGTGAGGTTTGCAAATCTTTTTTTTGTTTTGTTTTGTTTTGTTTTTGTTTTTTTTCTAGACAGGGTTTCTCTGTACAGCCCTGGCTGTCCTGGAACTCACTTTGTAGACCAGGCTGGCCTCGAACTCAGAAATCCTCCTGCCTCTGCCTCCCAAGAGGTTTGCAAATCCTAAGAAATTCCACAAAGCTTTATGTAGGACCCATCAAATCAAAGGTCAATATGAATTGTTATGTCTAAAATGTCTTGAATCAGAGCTAACCACCGGGCAGCCCTTCCTGCACTTTCATATGAGATCATTGTGGTTTTTGTCACTAACACTGAAGAATGCTACTAATAAGCCAAAAAGTTATGATTATAACATTCATGTTCTCTTATTTTGATGTTCTGAAATTCCTCTGTTCACCACCATCCACCACCCCCAACCTTACTCAGGACCAATCAGCTTAAAGGATTATTTTAGCTGATAATACTTTGCCTAGTAAGCCAACTGCTCCCCCTGCCTTGCCCTTTAAACTTTTGAACCTATTTTTTTCCTACAAAAAGTCTACCCTGAGAGCAGACTAGTACCACAATTAGGTTTTTCCTTCTTGGTCCTGGATGCATTATGGTATGCATTCAATTAACTATTCTTGCTTAACTGAAATTGGTGTACGTATGGTTTATGTGGCAATTTCCTGAATACCAACAGTATGCAGACATACTTGCAGGCAGTAAACAACCCTACCCACAAAATTCTTAAAAATAAAGAAAAACAAACAGACAAGAACCCCCCAACCCCTGCAAGACTGTTTGGCATGGTAGTACACTCCTTTAATCACAGCACTAGGGAGGCAGAGGCAAGTGGATCTCTGAATTTAAGGCCAACCTGGAATATGTGGTTAAGAACAGCCAGAGTTACATAGTGAGACCCTGCCTCAAGAGGGAAAAGGAAATCAGTTTTACTATACATTTAAATTCATTTTAATGGTGGATTTTGGGTGGGGTGTGTGCTGGAGGGTGATGACATGTGAGAGTCAGAGAACACATTGTAGAACAGTTTTTCTTTTTTAATCTCTACACTGATCCCTGGAATCAAACTGAAGTTGTCAGACTATAGCAGCAAGCGTTTTGCCTACAGAGCTAACTCACCAATCTCCAATATATTTTCTAACCATTCAATTAGTAATACATATGTGTTCATGTCACTATTCTATGCCAAACAGGCACATGTACACTCTGACATAACTACTCGGGGACTATTTAATTTCTTTATTTACTCTCTACCAAGGCCTTTTCTTTATGATACTTGAGCCAGACCCTTAACATACCTGGAAACAATTTGAAGTTAATTGTCCAGGGATATTAGCTGTCTTCCATTTTTGCTTCTCCCTTTCTTATTTTTCTGTTAGTGTCTTACTCTCTTTCTGGGTTTCCATTTCTCCCACGTCCCTTCTGTATCTTTCTCTATCACTTTATGTATTTCCTTTAGAATCTAAGGCTTAGACGCTATTTGTGCTCTGTCTTCACTCCTAGGGTACACCCGTGACCTGCTGCAGAAGCCTGCTGCATGAGGGTTAACCTTATTTCCTAGGGCGTCCCCAGTCACGGGAGGGAACTTCACGCATGCGCAGGTCAGTGGCGTGCTCTCAATATAGATGGACACACACACCTCTGGCCCTGGCCAGGTGTATCCCTTAGTGGTAACTTGTTCAGAGGGGAGGCCCTTTTTCTGGTCCTTTTCTTGCCAGTCTTAGTCCCCATCTTGACTCCAGAGTCCACTGCAAAGATGGACCCTGTGCACCCAGTGCTTGTCTGCAGGTCTGAGCCTTTTCTCCACTCTCTTGTGTTCTTTGTCACTGTAGGGAAGAGTGGGCTGTGGCCACGCGAGGCTCCGATGCTGAGCCGTGCTGCTCCTCCTGCCCGCAGGGGGCGCTGTGGGGCGGGATGACGGCGGCGCTCCCCGGCGACCCGACCGGGCGGTGGGGTTGGGGCGAGTGGGAGCGGCGACCTGGGGTCGGTACGGAGCGAGTGCACGCTTTGTCGCCCGGGAACGTGGGAGTCGCCGGGGCCAAGGCTCAGGCTAGGCGCGTCCGGGCTGGCTATGGCCGGACCCGCTCTGGTAAGGGCCCCACGCGGACAGGGCTGCTGGGGCGGGACCGCGGGCTGCGCGGAGGCGGCGGCGGTGGGACCCCCAACAAAGCCGCGTCGGCGCGGTCGCCTGCGCCCTCCCCCCCCCCCCCCCCCCCCCGACAGCAGCAGCTTCGTAGCCTTTTCTCACCAGCAGAGCAAACGCCTTCGGGGGATGGGTTTCCTCAGGTTTGCAGTGATATCATGCAGGCTTACGGTGTCATAATTTAGCCGCACGCAGACTGCGCTCATTGCGTTCCCCTTGAGTGTGTGAGGGAAGACCTCACGCCAGGAGGGTAGAAACGGACAGTAAAATCTGCAAGGAGCACGCGCTGTTGGATTATTTCTTGTTTTGTTGAAATCAGGGTTTAAAGGTTATGGCTGGTTTTTATTATGCTGTTCTTATTGCTCTACTAAGAATTCTTGATTATTAAATAAGGCTTAGATAAAACACCTTGTACATTCTTAACAAACGTACAGGTTTTCAGGATTGAGTATGTAAAAGACAGGTAGCACGTTAATCATTTATAAGCAGAATTTTGAGTAGGTGGAAGATGGCCATACCTATAGATGGAAAAATAAGCATAAACTAATCTTTCAATTAATACATAAAATCCTTTTCAGTTTCATGAAATGACAGATATTTGTGAATCTATTCAAGATTAGATAATAGGGCTCACTTGCCTTCCTAATCCAGAGATTATGTTGACCAACCCTCAATGGATACCTAAAACGGAGTATAGTAGGAGCTCTAATGTAATACTTTACATTTTACTCAAGCACGTCCCACTATACTATTGCTGTGGGGACCCTTGCAGTTTAAATTATGTTGGCAAAACTTGTGTGATGTTGTTGTTGTCTTCACAATTTAAGAGGTTGAAGGTTCATTCTTACTACAAATTTTAGTGACTTTAGCATAGGATTTTATTTTTTAAGGTAGGAAACTGGGACACTTTCACTTTACTCCTAAAGCAAACATTTGGAAGCTGGACCTAGTGCTGGGGAAGCAGAAGCAGGAGGATTGCTGCAAGACTTGGGCCAGTCAGTCCTGGGGAGTGAGACCTTGTTTCAAAAGCCAAAAACAATTACAATGTTACAGCTTTTCTTTGATATCTTTATCTGAATCATCAGAATACACACTCTTGCATTTTGGTGGCATTATTAAGAAAAGTAAGTGTGTGTGAACACATACTTTTTTTTTTTTTAAGATTTATTTTATTTATTATATGTAAATACACTGTAGCTGTCTTCAGACGGTCCAGAAGAGGGCGCCAGATCTCGTTACGGATGGTTGTGAGCCACCAGAGCACATACTTTGTTACAGAAGAGTAGATACTTTTCTGTGCGTGAACTAGGCTGTGCTTTCTCAGCCGGTAACCACTAGATGCCAGTAGTATACCTCCTGAAATTGTTACAATCAAAAATGTCTCCAGGCTTTGCCTAATGTCCTGAGAACCGTTAACCTAGTGTTTCTCGCAGTTGCATGTAAGCAGATATAGAATTTTGTTTTGTTTTTCCTTAGTACTTCAGAAATTAGTGAGTTTTGTTTTGTTTTTTTTTTTGGTTTTTGAGACAGGATTTCTCCACATAGCCCTGGCTGTCCTGGAACTCATTTTGTAGACAAGGCTGGCCTAGAATCAGGAGATCAGTCTGCTGCTGCCTCCAGGGGGCTGGGAATAAAGGAAGGCATTTGTTATCACACTCGGTTGTTTTAAAGTAAGTGTTATAACACAAACAACTTGCACTAACTTAAAACATTGGCTTTCTGATGTAATGTCAGTGAATCAATAGACTTTTTAAAATTCAACTCTAAATACCATCTTGACTTTAACAAAAAGATGTGTATAAAGTTTTAAAAAATTGAAATAATACATACTTTGCTAGCCATAGAAAATAAAGAATAAAGATAACGAATGAAGCCGGGCGTGGTGGCGCACACCTTTAATCCCAGCACTCCGGAGGCAGAGGCAGGCGGATTTCTGAGTTCGAGGCCAGCCTGGTCTACAAAGTGAGTTCCAGGACAACCAGGGCTATACAGAGAAACCCTGTCTGGAAAAAACCAAAAAAAAAAAAAAAAAGATAACGAATGAAGCTAAACTCATTAAAAGAGCAGCATGATGTGGGATTACAGTCAAATAAAGAGTATTTTCAACTAACAGATATATAATTTGCATAGTTGTCATTTTGAGCATCAGGAAGTATCTATTTTTCCAGTCAACCATGATAAACACAAATACTAAACAGTTTGAGCTAGGGATAGCTCTCAAGGGTACAGAAGATGCCCAACATGTGCAGGGTCCTGGGTTTAATCTCATATACAGAAACTAACTCACTCTCACTCTCTCTGTCTTTCTTTTTCTCTGTCTGTCTGTCTGTCTGTCTGTCTCTGTCTGTCTCTCTCTCTCTCTCTCTCTCACACACACACACACACACACACACACATTAATACTCAGACTGTTCATATCCTTTGATTTAGTAACACTCAAGTTTAGACTCTATTCTACAACAGTAAAAGTGCTAATACATAAAGACTCACACCAGAGAATTGTTTGTAATGACAGTAGCCAAGCACAGTGGCATGTGCATTTTAATTCCAGCACTGGAGAGACTAAGGGAGGTAGATCTCTGTGAGACCTGGGCCAGTCCTGGACTACATAGCCTGTGAAAACCTGCCTTTAAATAAATAAATAAATAAATAAATAACATTTACAGAGAGAAAAGAAGCAGTATGTATATGGCCCATTAGAGGGCTCTGTCTCCTTGTGGAATATAATGTAATAATTAATTTACCACAGTGTAAGTTTACTCCCTTGTACTAATCTGAATAAATGACCATGACATTAAGTGAATGAAGTTTCCAACTGATTTGGTTTCATTTTTGTAGTGAATATTCCACCTATACATACAGATACTCAGTTTGAGACACATAGAAGATGGGTGTAGTAGTGATAGCAGGGCCTCGGCTTAGATTGAGGGGAAACAAATTGCTTTATTATTTAATTAAGTCTTTTCTTTATTTTTATTTTATGCATATAGATGTTTGTCTGCATGTGTGTCTGTATATCATGTCTGTGCAATGCCTCTGGAGAGCAGAAAAGGGGGCACTATAGGTGTTAGCATCAAGCTCCACTTAACCTGTGTACCTGCGTTGCCAAGGCAACCACCTTCAATCCCATAGCCCACCTGGCTCAGTCTCCACCCTCAGTGGTATGACGTCATTCTCCCTATAAATGGGGAAGACACCCCCTCCTCGCTCTCTTTTTGCCCTCCTCTTCTCTCTCTTCTCTCCCCTCTATCTCTTTCTCCTCTTCTCTGCCCCCTCCCCCACCCTCTCAATAAACCTCTCCACGTGGAACCCCTTCAGCCTGGTCTGCTGCCTGGTTATTCGCCCAAACACTTTGATATTTTTATCAATAATAGGTCCCCTGGGACTAGAGTCAGTGATGGCTGTGAGCTACCATGTGAGAGTTGGGCATGCTGAGCCATCTCCAGCCCACAAATCATTTTTGCGGAAGAGTCTGCTGAGTAAAAAACAGCTGTCCACTCTGTGAGTCTCAAATTACCGATGAGAATGAACAATGAAATGGTCTTTCGTAGCCATCATGACGGTATCTGTATGATGTCTTTCACTTCAGTTCCCGCTGACTTTTGAAGATGTAGCCATTTACTTCTCTGAGCAAGAGTGGCAGCACTTAGAGGCATGGCAGAAGGAACTCTACAAGCAAGTCATGAGAACAAACTACGAGACTCTCATCTCTCTAGGTAAGGAGCTTTCAACTTCCCTGGTGATTCTTGGAACGGGATCGGCTCGGAGCCCTTGGTCACTTGATGCTCCTGTTAGGTAGCAAGATTGCTTAGATATAACCCAGAAAGGCTTTTCTATTTCTTTGTTGTGGTTTTTAATACTAAGGTGTATACATTACCGGTTTTTCCTTAGAGGTAGACCTTACAGGGAAGTATTTAAGACAACATGTAATATCATAGTCAGAGGTAGCTAGGATGAATGTTAAAACTTTCCCCATCACACTTCACTCTGATATTGCCTGATTTTTCACTGAGAAGCACACCTGCCTGTGCCCATAAAGTACCTGTGTGCCTTAACCTAAAAACTGGCTGCCTTGCAGCTTTCCAGTGGGGTTAAAGATTGCAAGAAACGAATGGTCTTCCCTGGAGTGTGATTCTGTAAGAGTGTACATTGAGGTGTTTAAGAGTACCTGACTTAGGATAATGGATTCTTTTCTTTTCTTTTCTTTTCTTTTCTTTTCTTTTTTCTTTCTTTCTTTTTTTTTTTTTTTTTTTTTTTGAGGGGGGAGTGGGTTCGAGACAGGGTTTCTTTGTGTAGCCCTGGCTGTCCTGGAACTCACTCTGTAGATCAGCCTGGCCTTGAACTCAGAAATCCATCTGCCTCTGCCTCCCGAGTGCTGGGATTAAAGGCGTGCACCACCATGCCCAGCTTTTCCTTCTTTCTTCTCCTCCCTTTTCTCCTCCTCCTTCTTACTCCTCGTCCTTCTTGTCCTCCTCTTCCTCCTCCTGTCACAAAATTTAAAAGATGGACGGTGTCCTGAGAACCAATACCCCTGGCTGTTCCTTGACTTCCATATGCATGACACACAATCTCTCCCAGCACACATATGAAAAAGCATGCATAAAAACGAGCCTGTTAGGAGAACCATAAAATGAACGGCTCCTGTTTGATTCTGGGTTTTGTTTTTTAATTTATGTGTATAAATGTTTTGGTGTATGTATGTCTGTGAACCACATGCGTGTCTGGAACCCAGGGAGGCAGGAAGAGAGTGTTATATCCCCTGCAACTGTGTGTAGTTACAGGTGATTGTGAGCCACTAAATGGATACTGGGGATTAATCTGTCATCCTCTGGAAACATTTTAAAATGATATGCTTTATAACACTCAAGCCAAATTAGCCTGTCTGACTCTTCCGTACAGATAATGGACTGCCCAAACCAGAACTAATATCCTGGATTGAACTTGGGAGAGAGCTCTTCGAAAGCTGGGGAGAAAAAAAGAAACTAGACAAAGAAGTTCGCTGCTCTATAGATGATGTGCATGTTCATCTAGCTATTGAGGAACAGTTACTTGAGAGTGAGTATGAGGAACCCATCGTCCTAGTGGAGGATGCGATCCACACCTGCAGTCTCTGCACTGGGAGATGACGCAGGGCGAGGGGAGGGGCTCAGAGTTATCCTCATTGGCACAGTGAGTTCCAGTCCAGCCTGAACTGTATGAGATCCTGTCTCAGAGAGAGAGAGAGAGAGAGAGAGAGAGAGAGAGAGAGAGAGAGAGAGAGAGAGACATACACAGAGACAGAGAGGAAACCGTAGTTTTAACCTAAACACATCACATTCAGATTTCTTTCTTTTTTTTCCCTCTGTTGCGGTACATCTCCAACCCAAATATGCCCTGGCAATGAAAACACATCTCAATTAATATGAATACATGCTGTGTACCTAGATTGGGCAGATCCTCCACTACACTACCATCTTTCACATCTATGAGACCCCTTAGAACTTGTAGTTTCTCTAGGCTATGTGCTTCTGCCCCACTTTTCTTCTTCCTCCACCTGTGTCCTCTTTCTCCCATTTTCTCCTTCTTCTCTCTCCCCCACTTTCTGTTCCACCTTCCCTTTGTCTGCCCAATCAACAGCTCTCTTTTATTTTACAAATTAAGGTGGGAAGCGGGTTTACCTGAGTGCTGACTCATTCCTCTTCTCTACCACTCACAGGAGAAGGAATTAACTTCAAATATAATCAGCCCCAGGGCTATCCACAACATCCCTCCTTCCCTCTTTTATTCCTGTTTGTCTGCCCTGAGGCTTGATGTTGCATATGTTTTAGAGATGGGCTGTAAACCATAGTGGTTAGGTGTGAGAACTCTGAAGCCTGAATCTGATCTCTTCTTTTGTAGAGGACAGACATAGTTTCTTTTCTACTGTTGTGATAAAACAAAACAAAACAAAACAAAACAAAACAAAAACAAAAAAACCCCAAACATGACCAAGACAGCATTTGGGTGGGGGTAGGTGCTTATGGTTGCAGAAGGTTAGTGTCCATGACCATCATGTCAAGGATGTAGTATCAGGCAAGCAAGAACTCACATCTCAGTCCACAAGGAGAGGCAGAGAGATCCAACTGGGAATGGCGTGGGCTTTTGAAATCTCAAAATTCACCTCAGTGACACACATCTTCCAATAAAGTCACACCTCCTAATCCTTGCCAAGGAATTCTACCAACTGGGGACCAAGTATTTAAACATATGAGTCTATGCGGCCATTTTCATTCAAAGCACCACAGTGACTTTAGGCAGAATACTTAAAGTCTTGGTGTATAAAATGCAGCAAATGCAAGAGCCTGTAACATCATGTTAGGAAGGAATAATGTATGCGGTGCTGAAGGAGACATTGATGGAGGCTGTTCTTCGTAATGAATGAGAAGGAACAAAGCTGGATTTGGCTTTCCCTACATTTGCAACCAAAGCAGCCTTCGAGCTGTGAGCCCCTCTATCAAAAGAGAAGTCACATACTACCAATATACATGGCTCAATATAGTCATTCCTATTCCAAAAAACGAGGAATGGGGACATAGCAAGAAAGAGAGGACCAGAGCAAGACCCATATCTAGCAGGGCAAATAGTGAACCTGCAGCTCCATATCTGTCACTAGGGTTATGCTCCATTGGCCTCAGGCAGCTCCATTTCTCTAGTTCTGCCCCAATACTGCATATGAACTCTTTCTTGGACCAGCTCCAGTTTGTTCCTGCAATCTTCCTGAGTCCTGGCATCTCTGACACTCTTGGGTCTGCACTACAACCTAGGCTTTTCCTTCCTAGTTTCACACCATGAGAGACTCTTTGCAGGAAATCTGGCCATGCCACATGTTGCCTGACCTCAGTTTCTTTCTAGAACTGTGGTGCAAGCCTTCATGACCCCTTTACTCTTGTATTATTCATGCTTATAAAACCAGTACCACATGAATAACACTGCCAAGCTCTGTTGCCAACTTGAGATGTAGCCTGGTGCCTCTAGATCACATTTACAACAGCCTCCGTGTACTGACTGCATTCCTGTTGGCATCCCCAGCAGAATGGCCTGCTAAGCTCTGGTAGTGTCATTCTGTGGCTTCACTTGACTGAGATGCCATACTCTTAACACATTCCTTCCACAAACCAGATTTAATGGTGTAAGAACCACATGGGCAGGTTGACTCCAGCAGTGATCCCAATCCTCTGTTCCAGTTTTCTGTGTTGGTTACTTTTCTCATTGTGACCAAATCTGTGACAAGAAGCAATGAAGAAATGGAGGGTTCGGGGCTGGTGAGATGGCTCAGTGGTTAAGAGCACCAACTGCTCTTCCAAAGGTCCTGAGTTCAAATCCTAACAACCACATGGTGGCTCACAACCATCCGTAATGAAATCTGATGCTCTCTTCTGGAGTGTCTGAAGACACACTACCGTGTACTTACACACAATAAATAAATAAATAAATAAATAAAGGGTTCATTTTGAATCATTGTTGGAAGAGATAAAGTCCATCCTGTGGGAAGATGGGGCTGGGGGGGGGGGGAGGCAGGAATGTTGGGTGGCTAATCACACTGTACTTACAGTCAGTCAGGAGCCAGAAACCGACACATGCTTGTGTTCTGTGCTCCCCTCCTCCACCCCGCTTTCACTTTTATTCAGTCTGGGACCCCAGCCCATACAATCATGCCATCCACATTCAAGGTGATTCTTCCTTGCTTACATCATAGAATTTTTTATATTTATAGATTATGGTATTTGTTAGGGTTCTGTTAGGGTATTTTTGCTACCATTACATTGTGACTCCAAGAGGAATGTTTTTTTTTGTTTTTTTTTTTTTTTTGTTTTTTTCCCCTTGTTCCGGTCAACCCCGCTCGCTCTGCTCGACCCCGCTCGCTCTGGCCAGCCCCACTTGCTCCCGGCCACCCCCGTACGGCCCCCGCTTGTTCCAGCCAGCCCCGCTCGCTCCGATCAGCTCCACTTGCTCCGGTTTGGCCCTGCTCGTTCCGGCCGTCCCCGTTCGGCCCCACTCGCTCCGGCCCTGCTAGCTCCGGCGTCCCCACTTGCTCCGGCGTCCCCGCTTGCTCCGGCCGTCCCCGTTCGGCTCCGCTCACTCTGGACAGCCTGGCTTGCTCCGGTTGGTCTCTCCGGTCCAAGGATTCATTTCTTATTATTCTTCATAAGTACGCTGTAGCTGACTTCAGACGCACCAGAGGAGGGCGTCAGATCTTGTTACGGGTGGTTGTAAGCCACCATGTGGTTGCTGGGATTTGAACTCATCACCTTCGGAAGAGCAGTCGGGTGCTCTAACCNTCTGGACAGCCTGGCTTGCTCCGGTTGGTCTCTCCGGTCCAAGGATTCATTTCTTATTATTCTTCATAAGTACGCTGTAGCTGACTTCAGACGCACCAGAGGAGGGCGTCAGATCTTGTTACGGGTGGTTGTAAGCCACCATGTGGTTGCTGGGATTTGAACTCATCACCTTCGGAAGAGCAGTCGGGTGCTCTAACCCTGCTGAGCCATCTCACCAGCCCCGGAATGTTTTTTATAAAATGAGACGTTTGATATTCCTGCAGTTGTAATTCTGTTCAGCAGTTATGGAGGATACAATATGGCCAGAATCACATTCATTTATTCACAACCCTCCTTATGCATTTTTGTTTTCCTGTTTTTATTTATTTTTTTAAATTTATTTTGTTAGACCAAGCAAGGTAGTGCATGCTTTTAATTCCACCCCTTGGAAAGCAGAGACAGGCAGATCTCTCGAATTTGAATCTAGCCTGGGTTACATAGCAAGTTCCAGGCCAGCCTGGGCTATATAGAGAAACCCTGTCTCAAAAAAACAACACTAATAATTTATTTTAGTATTTATGTGTATCGTGTGTATGCCTGGGTGAATTTATGTGTTCTGTGTACATTCAGTGCCCATAAAGACCAAAAGATGGAGTTGAATCCCCTGGAATTAGAGCCATCATGTAGGTGCTAAAAACAGGACCTGGATCTTCTACAGAGCTGTCTTAAACCACCTATCTGTCTCTTCTACCCCATTTCCCTGTTTTTATAGGATAAAGAGCTCTAAACCAGACGCAATTAGCATAGCAAGTTTTTTACATGGGCAAGTGGGATTTATACTGGCCAAATTGCCGGGCATGGTGCCGCACGCCTTTAATCCCAGCACTTGGGAGGCAGAGGCAGGCGAATTTTCTGAGTTTGAGGCCATCCTTGTCTACAGAGTGAGTTCCAGGACAGCCAGGGCTACACAGAGAAACCCTGTCTCGAAAAACCAAAACAAACAAACAAGCAAACATACCTGCCAAGTCCGTTTCCTGCCCTTAGACCCAGCCTTTGAGACAGACGTTTTCATTTTTTCACTTTTGTTATAACATAGACCTGTTCAGTTTAGTTTGTGCGAATGGTTTCCGAACTCATCTTAGTCAGAAAGTAGAAGCGCATATTGTGGTTTTGTAGTTATTGGAAGCAGGATGCTCTGACCACCACAGGCTCACGGATTTAAGAATCACTTTATTCTGATGATTTGCAGACATGCCATAGATAAAAGATGTACTGAACTTTTGTTTTCCTTTTTAGCTGTGAAGTCAGGAGAAGTCACATGCCACTCCCAGTTAAATCCTCTGGAGAGTCGGCATTCCTTTGGACTTGCTATAGAAGAAAGGGAAGATGCTTCCCTCAGACATGATCAAGGCATCAGTCTTGTAAACGCACAAACACGCTGTGGTGAGGCTGTCCTTTCAGTGGTGCATAGCTCCACTGAGGCTGCCCAAAGAAAAGTACCCTCAAGTCACAGAACTCTGGCTCTCCCTGGTCTGCAGAGAGTTTCCTCTTGGCAGAATACCCAGAACTCTTGTCCAGTCTGTAGGGAAAACTCTTGGGAGAAGTATCACTTAGTGAAGCAACAGAAGGGCCACTCAAAGAGCCGGTCACATAGGGTCTGGAAGAAGCTCAGCAGACAGGCTGATGCTAAACAGCCTCGGAGCATCTCATGTCCCGAATGTGGGAAGAGCTTCAGCCTGAAGCAGTACTTGGTGAGACATCTAGATATCCATACAAGGAAGAGACCACCCCAGTGCCCTAAGTGCAAAATGTGCTTCCATCGTGAACATACCCTTTTCAGCCACCACCTCAAGGACAGTTCTTCCCAGCACCCCAAATGTGACACGAGCTTCCTGACGGATAGCAGTGTTGACCTGTGCCAGCAGATTCACGAGAGGCCAGCCTTCTGGAGAAAAGACACCAATGTGCCCTCAAGACAGAAGCCAGGTCCCAGTCTGGACTGTGAGGACTGCTGCCACATGGGTAGCAAGCTGAAGGGCCTGAAGTGTGGCTGCATCCTAGGTGAGGACAGACCCCGCTCACACACAGAGTGTGGCAATTGCTTCCTCTCATCATCTAAGCATGCAGGTCCCTGCAGGGCACACACAGGAGAAAAAGCCTTCCAGTGTCCAGAAAGCAACAAGTGCCTCTGCCTGAGAGGCCTACAGAATGTCCACCAACGTGGGCATAGTGGAGAAAGACCAGTCTTCTGGAGAAAGTGTGGTCAAGGATTCACCAAGCATTGTGGACTCACAGAACATACCCGAATCAGCAAGGAGAAATCTTTCTGGTGTGCACAATGTGGAAGGAACTTCAGCCAAAAGGGACAGCTGATGAGGCACCAGCAGCTTCACTTAGAGGAAAAACCCTTTCAATGCACAATGTGTGAGTTGCGCTTCCATCTGAAGAGCAGGTTGAGGGCCCACCAACGACAACATGGTGAGAAAAGGCCATTCTCCTGCAGCGAGTGTGGCCGAGCCTTCACCCATCAGTGCAAGCTCCGTGAGCATCTGAGAGTGCACAGCGGAGAGAGGCCCTTTCAGTGTCCTGAGTGCCACAAGAGCTTCCGCCTGAAGGGTGTCCTGAAGGCCCACCAGCGCATCCACAGCAAGGAGAGGCCATTCTCCTGCGGGGAATGTGGCAAGGGCTTTATAAGACAGTCTAAGCTCGCAGAGCACTTCCGCGTCCACAGTGGAGAGAGGCCCTTCCAGTGTCCTGAGTGTGACAGGCGCTTTCGCCTAAAGGGGCAGCTGCTTAGCCATCAGCGCCTACACACAGGAGAGAGACCCTTCCAGTGCCCGGAGTGTGGCAAGAGCTACCGGGTGAAGGCTGACATGAAGGCGCATCAGCTGCTGCATGGCGGGCAGATGCCGTTCTCCTGCCAGTGTGGGAAGGGTTTTGCTAAGCAGTCTAAACTCGTGGAACACATGAGGACACATACAGGAGAGAAGCCTTTTCAGTGTCCCAAATGCGACAAGAGCTTCCGATTGAAGGCTCAGCTGCTCAGCCACCAGGGCCTGCACACAGGCGAGAGACCTTTCCACTGCCCTGAATGTGATAAAAACTTCCGGGAAAGGAGTCACATGCTCAGGCACCAGCGCATCCACAGGCCCGAGCGGCCCTTTGCCTGCGGTGACTGTGGGAAGGGCTTCATTTATAAGTCCAAACTGGCTGAGCACATCCGAGTACACACAAAGTCCTGCCAGGTGCCACGTGAGCCTGACATTAAGAAAAGGCTTAGCCAACTGTTTGCAATGATAGAGGCTGACTGGAGTTGAGGTGGGTGGGACGGCAGCTCTGGGAGCAAAGCCTAATTGTCAGGGCAGCCTGAAGAACGGTGGCTGAGCCTACTGGGAAGCAGGTTTTAGGAACAGGGGCTCTACTTATCCAAAATATAAATTCAAAATGGGAAACTATGAAGAATGTTCTCTTTTGGAATAGCGCCAATTATATCCTCTCCCTTGGTGAAGAGGTTTTTGTTCTTCCCACCACTTTAGGTGCATTTCACCCAAAAGCAGTTAGTTAAGTCCCAGCTTAAACCAGAAGGAAATTCCTCCAGAGCCACTGCCAAAGCTACAAAAGGCAGAGGGAGGGAGGGGGTCTATTTAATATCAGCTCTACTCTTGTTCTTTCCAGATTATAATTCGGTTAAATACAGTGAATTTTATTTCTGTGGTGATGTGCTTATGGGTTTGCGCTTTTGTTTCATTTATTTTAAAACCTGTAAGATAAATTCTCAGAATTTATTCATGTGACTGTTGAAATTTCTCCTTGGGACTCTTGATGATTAATGTGTAGCATGGTCTTTAGAAAATGCTGATAATCTGAGTTGAGGAAACAAAAACCAAGGTTGAGAGCTCTGGCTGCAGATCAGGGGCTGAGTCAGTGGATAAAGATTTCGGAGTTCTGGTGTGGCGATGCTATTCGAAGCAGAAGTAAGGTTCTCAAGAATGAATGAATATTTTAGCAACTGACTAAAGAACAGGTAGAGCGGATTGGAGAGATGACTCCGCGGTTAAGAGCACTGTCTGCTGAAGCTCCTGAGTTCAATTCCCAGCAACCACATGATGGCTCACAACCATCAGTACAACTACAGTGTACTCATATACATAAAATAAATAAATCTTTAAAAAAAAAAAGAAAGAAGCCGGGTAGTGGTGGCGCGCACCTTTAACCCCAGCATTTGGGAGGCAGAGGCAAACGGATTTCTGAGTTCAAGGGCAGCCTGGTCTACAGAGTGAGTTCCAGGCAGCCAGGGCTACACAGAGAAACCCTGTCTTGAACCCCCCCCCAAAAAAAAAAGAATAGGCAGAGCATAAACCATAAACCAGGTATCACACTATGCAAATTACTTATAGTCTCACATCTAGTAGAAGATAGAGATCTGGCTCAACTCACAGATATCCACTGCCTCGTCCCCCAAGTACTGGAACTAAAGGCATGGCCAGGACACAAAACACACTGAGACTTCCTGAAGGTCTCCTTCCAGGGCAGGGATTCTTGCACTGTACTTAATTGGAAATCTAGAAACCATGTTATGTTCTTTGGATAGGAAACACCTCAAAGCAAACCTAAGTCTACTTGACAGAGCCAAATCCCAACCTTTTAGGAAGACTAGACTCCTTAAGTTTCTTTGTTATTAAATGCCAGAGTATTCTAAGTATTTGGTACTGTTACTCAAAAGCAAACACATTGGATTTTGTAGAAATGAAACATTGAAATGTAAATAAGCTCCAACATATTTTTATATTAAAAAGAAAGTTTATGAAAGTTTAAGTCTGCTCTGGAGTCGGACTGCATGATACTGACTTTAGCAATTAAGTGCCCATAGACACCAGAGGAGTGTGTGTCCTGTGCTCTGGGTCTGGAGTTATGGACTATTGCAAGCTGTTATGTGGGTCCTGGAACTCAAACCCAGATCTACTAGTGCAGAAAGCATTCCTGACTGGTGAGCCATAGCTCCAGCCTCCTTTATTGGTTTAATATTTACTAATTTTTTCTGTATGTCTTTGTGCAAGGGGGCCAGTGCATGTGCCATGGCGCTTGCATAGAGGTTAGAGGACAACCAGTGTTGGTCCTCTCTTTTTACCTTGTTTCCAGAATCTTCTTTTGTTGTCTCTGGGCTGTGCATTCCAAATGAGTAGGCCTGTGAGCTCTAGGGGGATTGACCTGTCTCTGCCTCATCCCTCACGGGGGAAATGCTAGGATTGCAGACATGTACTATGGTGTCCAGCTTTTTACTTTTAAATTATTTATTTAATTATATGTAGGTGTGTAGATACTACTCAACTGAGAGTTGAGTAGGCCAGAGGAGGACCAGAGTCATGGACTTCCTCTATATCCAGTTAAGGTAGTGAGTTACCCTCTGTGAGTGCTAGGACTGGAATTCAGCTCCTCCACAAGAGCATCGCACACTGGATAAGAGCTCTACCTCTGAGCTAGATCCCCAACTTGCATTACATACTCTTACCATTGAGCCATCTCTCTAACTGCTTGCTCTGGTCCTGCTCGCTCTGGCCCAAAGATTTATTTATTATACATAAGTACACTGTAGCTGTCTTCAGACACGCCAGAAGAGGGCGTCTTGTCTCATTACGGGTGGTTGTGAGCCACCATGTGGTTGCTGGGATTTGAACTCAGGACCTTTGGAAGAGCAGTCATTGCTTTTAACCACTGAGCAATCTTGCCAGCCCTATTATTAAACATAAATAACATTGTACACTGAAAACTATTTGGCATACAGGTTTTTTTTTTTTGTTTTTTTTTTTGTTGTTTTGTTTTGTTTTTTGAGGCAGGGTTTCTCTGTAAAGCCCTGGCTGTCCTGGAACTCACTTTGTAGACCAGGCTGACCTCGAACTCAGAAATCCGCCTGCCTCTGCCTCCCAAGTGCCACGCCCGGCAGCATACAGGTTTTTAATAGATACCAAATGAGCAAAATGAACTCAGTGTCATGCAGTCCGACTCCAGAGCATACTTAAAATTGCATAATTTTTTTGTTTTTAATATGAAAGCATGCTATGTTTCATCTATACTTCAATGCTTCATTTATACAACTTCCAATAGTGCTTGTCTTTTTAGTAACAATACCAAATACTTAGAATACTCTGGTATTAATAACAATGAAACTTAAGGAGCATAATCCTCTTAGGAGGTTGGGATTTGGGTCTGTGATAGTACACATGCAGGAGGACCCGGATCTGTCCTCAGCACAGTTAAAAACAAAACAAAACTTAAGGATTAATTCATCTGGCGAGATGAAAAACCTTAGAGGCCAGTACCTTTGGCATGAAAAGAAAATTACTGAGCCAACTATTTATTTCTATGAACTTAGAAACAGCTTATCAAGAGCAATCCTCTGCAAAACCTGCTCAGGTTGCCAGCCCTGTGTTACAGTAAGTAGCTGAGCAAACCTAAATGGGCATCTCGCCTACAACATCAAAGACAGTCAGTATTTAGCTACAGGGAACTGCAGTTACAGTGGCATCTATTGAAATATTCTGTTCAAAACCACGAACATGGACTCTTGAGTATGAAGAAAGAGAACACAGTAGTCAGGTGCACACAGCTTCTAAGCAGCTAGTTCTGAAGGTGTGTCCAGAGTGCATTTCAGTCTGCAATTACAATTCTAAGAGGTCAAGAAAAGCTAACTTCTGTGATATGTTACAAGTGTTAAGATTAAAAAAAAAAAAAAAAAAAAAGTGGGGGCAGGCTTAGTGGCCCATTCTTTAATCCCAGTTCTCTGAAAGCAGAGGCTTACTGATTTCTAGGAGTTCAAGGTCAGCCAGGTTATGTTGTGAGACCTTGTCTAAGAACAAACAAACAAACAAACAAACCCCAAACAAACAAAACCTGGGGCAGGGGAGATGGCTCAGTGGTTAAGACCATTTACTGCTCTTGCAAAGGACCTGAGTTCAGTTTTTAACAGCCCTGTCAGGTGGCTCATGAGACCTATAACTGCAGCTCTAAGGGACACAGTGTCGTCTTCTGACCTTTGCAGGCACCTGCACTCACATGCACACACCCAACACCCACATAACACATAATTTAAAAATAAAAGTGGAAAGTTAAGAGAGGTTGGTCAGCTATTCTTCCAGAAGACCTCAGTTTGATTTGCCGCACCCACATAATGGGACATACCCACCTGTAACTCTGGTTATGGGAGTTCTAACCCTTTCTTCTGGTGTCCTCACGTACCGGACATGTAAGCAGTGCATAGACATACATGTAAGCAAAACTCCTATGCACGTAAAATAAGATAAAAATAAAAATGAGGGGCTAAAGCTGGGTCTGGTGACACATACCTTTAATCTCAGCACTTGGAAGCAGAAGCAGGTAGATCCCTAAGTTCCAGGCCAGCCTGATCTACAGAGTGAGTTTCAGGACAGTCAAGGCTACATAGAGACATCCTGTCTTGAAAATCAAAACCAAACAACAACAACAAAACCAAAAAGCAAAAATAAACAAAAAACCCAAACAAAACAAACAACAGACAAAACAAACAAACACACATGAGAGGCTAGAGCACCCACGTTTTAGCTCCAGAAAACCTGATGCCTCTTCTGACCTCTGAATACATCAGGCATGTATATACACATGGGACACATGCATGTATGTATTCAGATAAAACAGTCTTACACACAAAATAATAAAAGTTAAAAGAAATGGAGCTATTTTTGTTTTGTGTTGGACGAGAGGTCATAGGTTTGTGTGTATCTGGCTTTGTTTGTTTTGAGACGAGGCATTACTCTCTTGTCCAGTTTAGCTTTGAATTTCTGGGCTAAATTGATCTTCTGCTTTAGCCTCCAAAGTAGTTGAGACTACAGAAAATACAAGAGACTGCAGTCATCTCTTGTGGTTTAACCTAGATAGAATCAATCATAAACCCTATGAGTCCAGAGCATGTAGGCTGTGCGCCTGTCTGGTCTTAATTTAGTTTTCAAAACATATAATCTGAACTTCTGGCTGTGGACATGCGTGCGGGAATTGTCACAGATACACTAGTAGATAGACAATATAAAAGGTAGGGACTCTCTCCCAATGGACTACTTCTCTAGAGAGAGATCTGCAGGAGTAAAGGAAAACACACATTCAAATTGGCCTAGGAACCTAGCCTAATAGTGCTAAAACGACAACCCAGGGGAGAAGTCATAAATACAGCTCATTTTCTCCTCCTGCATACATCAGAAAATATTGCAGGACTCTCTAAGATTTATTTATTTAGCCTCATTTGTCTTCTATGTCTTATCAGATGTTAATCCACAGGTGCTAACCCTAATGCCAGCACAGGTTTCTTTTCTGACCTAGTTTCTTTTCCAAAACACTCACGGTTATTTCTAGATCTAAACCAATAAATTGGTTCTCCTTCTCTCTTTCCAGAAAATCATAATATAAGGCAACGTTCAGACAAGAATCTGACTTAGTTATAGACTTAGTCATGGAGTCCAAGTTCTAATTTTTCTGTTTCTTTTTTTTTTTTGGTGACAAGATATCACTAGAAGTCATGGGTCTCTGCCTCCACAGAGGTGGATTCAGCCCACCCAGCTCCGAAACAACTAATCTATTAGGTTTTGGGTTTGCTTTTTTTCTTTTTTCGAGACAGGGTTTCTCTGTAGTTCTGGCTGTCCTGGAACTCACTTTGTAGACCAAGCTGGCCTCGAACTCTGAAATCCGCCTGCCTCTGTCTCCCGAGTGCTGGGATTAAAGGCGTGCACCACCACGCCTGGCTACAACTAATCTATTTTATATACCTCTCCCAACCTAATATCTAGGAAAGAAACTCAAACTTTTATATGCTCAAGAGAAAAAACAAGAAGCCAAAGAACATGGGAACAGAGGCGGGATCTCTGATCTTACTTTTTCCCAAAAGTTCTGTCCACTTTAGTTTCCCGCACAAGGACAGACTCAGACGGATGAGCCTACACCTGCACCCCACCATTTCACTGAGTTTCTTACACGTGTTCTTCCTGCCAAGCTTGGCCAAAGGGAGCAGGCCTCCCAACCAATCCCTCCCCTCGGAGTGCTCAAGCCCCGCCTCTCTGTGCAGGGCTGGTTGCCTTTGTTCTCCCCCGCACTCTTTCCGGACCTGGGCGCTCCAAGCAAACCGAGTGGCATCCCGTGATTGGTGGTCGCGGCGCAGCCAATCAGAAGGGGGCACCTCACTCTAGGGCTCGGAGTTTTAAAAGCCGAGCAAAGGAGCGCGCCCGCGCGGAGGGCTCAGGCAGCGGGGCGGGGCCGGTGTGGGCGGGGCGCCACGGCTCTCGCCCTGATTCGTGCGGGGATTGGACGGGCCGCGGCTTCCTTGCCTCTAACCAATCACCGGCCTGAACTTCCTGGAGGCTTTGGTGCGCTCCGGCGTCGCTCCGGAGGTCGGCGAGTGCTCCGTGGTGGCCGCTGTCTGCAGGCCCAGCTCTGCACCCAATCATGAAGCTTCGGAAAGCTTGGCTCTTGGTCCTGCTCTTGGCGCTGACACAGTTGCTGGCTGCTGCGAGCGCCGGAGATGCGCACGAAGGTGAGCAGGAGGGCGGGCCGGAGCTAGGTGGGAGCAGTTCGCGTGGGCTAGGGCCTGACGAGGTGCTTCGCTCACATCCCAGCGGAATTAGTGACCCTGGAGCAATGAACTTAATGGAGTAGCAGTGTAGTGCCGTATCTAGGGGTGTGGGCCTCTTTAGTTCCTACTGGAGACTAGGACAAGGAGGGACCTAGTGCCGAGTGCCTGGTTCGCAACTCGTCCCTTTACCCTCACTACTGAGATTTGCCCCTTTGGTGAGTAAAGTCTTCTGGAGAATACTCTCATTTCCAAAACCGGTTTTAGAAACGTGACGGAGGCGGGATGGCCGCTAGTAGGACCTGGAAGAGGCAGTTGCAGATAGTGGGCATTTATATCAAGAAGTAGAAATAACTCAGGCTTTGTCTTCATCTTTTATGGAAACGGGAGCTGCCATTCCTTATACAAGCATTTTATTCAGCGCCTTTTTTGCCAGTCGCTGCACTGTGTTTTGAGAGTCGAGGCTAGTGATGCATGTATTCTAATAGGAACAGTCTATGTAACTCTCTAGACATTATGCCGGCACCCTTTCTTAGAAATCCTCTACCGAAAACATAAGAACTTTGAAATTAGGAAGTACTAGTTAACGTTGTTCCTAGAGAACGGGTCAGATCGACACCTTTCCTTTACCCTTCTGACCACTAACTTGTTGCCTACTAGGTTTAGTCTAATATAAACAAACCCCATTTTTAAAGTTTAGTGTGTAGGGCGAATGTGAACTTTATACTCCTAGGTTGAGTAAGATTCCTGTGGATCATTGATTTATGAGTCTTTGCCCAGGTAGGAAAGAGTAGAAATGAAGAGACTGTTGAAAGGGGCCAACTATCTGTCTGTCCTACCTTCAAGGATATCTTGGCACTTTTGTCCAAACTGGCTGAGGGCTCATTTCTTATAGAGACCCAAAAATACATTGAAACAGAAAGAGGGCAGAGTCTTCATTTTAAGCAAAATTTTCACTTTCCAAGGCAGAATAGACTTTGTGGGGGACACATGAAAGTTTGAGAACCAGTGTAGTTTGGTATATGCTTTAAGAACGTGTTAAAAACTATGCGGTTGTGAGACAGTGGCCTGTTTTAGGGTGATGTTTGTTTGTTTGTTCAAGAAGGGGTCTCATTATGTAGCTTGGAGCTCATCATGTAGACCAAGCTGGCCTTGAGCCCAAAAGCTCTGCCTGCCTCTGTGCAGGGGTTAAAATGCCAGGAAGTGTGAAAAGTGTGACTTCGTGAGAGGCCTGGGTGAGTGGATTTCAAAGGTTGTTTAGACTAGCCAGTGGTATATCTTTTGGGTCACTGGTGCTGTCTCTGGGGGAGTGTTTGCTCTTGGTGAACCCAGGAATCCCTGGGGTGTCTGGGCCAAAGACAGCCTTCTTAGGCTAGGTTCTCAGGTTTGGAAGGGCTGGCAGTGTGGTTTAGTGATATATCACTTACCTACCATGTGCAAGATATTGCACTGCAAAGGGAGGGAGAATGCAGTTTCACCCGTTGTGCTTGGTCCATACTAAGTATCATCTGTCGTGATTGAGAACTAGTTAACGTTCTGTTGTTGTTGTTCATTATTTACTGTTTGAGTTTGGCATAAAGATTGTTTGTCCAGCCAATACTAGCACCTCGGCAAGGTGGTGTGTGTGTGGCCTTGCTGAAGAAGTGGGGACATCCTTATAGAAAGTAAGTACCAGTGCCCGGCCTGGTCAGGTATGCAGTGTCATCATCAGGTTTGTTCAGTGGTTTTAGACAGGATGTGAGATGTTTCATTTGGTTTATGCCAAAAGAGATTGCACCCTTTCAGAAGGTACTCAGAAGTTTTGGATATGCTTTTCTAAGCTAGAATGTTTGACTTTAAAAGTGAAGTCTAATCAGGGGAACGTAGATAGAGTTTGTTTTTTTGTTTTTGTTTGTTTTTTTTTTTTTCCAAAAAAAAAAAAAAAAGAACAAAAAAACAACTAGTGGATGGAGATGTAAATCAGTGGTAGAGCAGTTATCTCAAACGTGCAAGACCCTAAGTTTGATCTCTATCACGACAAAACAGTCCTGAGGGCTGGAGAAATGTCTCTGTGGTTAAGAGTATGTTCTATTCCCCCAGAGGACCTGAGTTTGATTCCTAACAATCAGCATTACGTAGCTCACAACTACCTGTACAGAGACAGAGCCTCTGGGAACCTGCACTCATGTGCACATACTTACACATAATTTTTAAAATAAAACTTTAAAAACAGAAATAAACACTCAGAAATAAAATCTCACATTAACGTTTTAAAATTTTAATCTGAGATAACCAAGCATGCATGGTTTCAGGTTTTTGGTTTTTGTTTTGGTTTTTGTTTTGGTTTTCGAGACAGGGTTTCTCTGTATAGCCCTGGCTGTCCTGGAACTCACTTTGTAGACCAGGCTGGCCTCGAACTCAGAAATCCGCCTGCCTCTGCCTCCCAAGTGCTGGGATTAAAGGCGTGCACCACCACGCCCAGCTGGTTTTTTGGTTTTTTATTCTGATTTTTTTTTCTTTTTATTTGTTTGGGGTTTTGTTGTTGGGTTGTTTGTTTGTTTGTTTGTTTGTTTTGAGGTAGGAGTTCTCTGTATAGCTCTGTCTTGGAACTTACTCTGTAGAGCAGGCTGGTCTTGAACTCAAGAGATCCACCAGCCTCTGCCTCCTGAGTGCTGGGATTAGTGTGCCCACCACTGGCACCAGGCTGGGTTATTTTCACTGTATGCATAAGTCTTCCTGTAACTGGGTGGACTATCAGAATTCCCTTCCTCTCCTAGCTATGTTCCCTAGCTTGAAGAGGGGATAAAATTTCATAGTGCTTTTCTCTCTAGTCCCTGACTAGAACAGATAGCCTGCAGCCAGGATGAATGTGGATGACCATAACCCCTGCCTAAACTCTCCAGCCTCCTAAATGCACAGATAAGGTAGCCACCGGGCAGAAGCTGCAATGAGTCCTTGCATCCAGCAGATCATTTAGGGAGTGGGGAGTATTCAGTTTGTCTTTTAGAAAGCCACTGTGATTAGTGGGCTACTTGTGTAACATACGTGAAGTCCTGGCATTGGCCAGTAGGTGCTTCCTGTTAGGTTGTAGTAGGCAAAGCTCTTGAAGTACCAGCAGCCTTGAGCTTGGTGAACTTAGTGTTAAATATTGAGGGTCCCAAAGAATTGGTTGCTGTGAATACCAGTACATTTGGTATGGATTGTCAGTCATGATTGAGAGTGGATTCAGCCTGATGGATTCAGATTGAGTGTAAGGGACTAAGCTTAGATCACTAACCCTCCTGGAACAGCAGCCGCTTGGCTTTAATCAATATTAACAAACTGTGTATTATTATGACTTAATTCTGGTTCTTTCAAAAAAGTATGTCAGTAGACTAGGCACCGTTTTTTGAGTGTCACAGAGCAGAGGATTGTTGTATTTTGTGTGGTATGTATGTCCTCCTGTATCCTCAGTTCCTGAACATTCTGGAAAGATGTGAACAAAACCTTGTTGAGGAAGCTTGTCCTCTGTTCCCTAGGGAGTTGTCCAAAAAACATGTATCATGGAACCATGCAATAAATAGCTACCCTTGTACTGTCAAATGTCAAATTCAATCAGGGACACCCACCTCTTCTCTACTCTGCTCCTCCTGAATACCTGAGAGCCTGTCCCCTTAATTCCTCTCTGTCCTTAACACTTGTTTTGATGGTGCCCAGAAGGAGGTAGCAGTGGGCAAGAGAGGCACAAGCCAGCTTGGTTTTTACTCTGAAAGTGGGCGTATTAGAGCTATTTCTCTTACCTCTAACAAAAGAAGAATGTAGGCCTCAGTTGAGGAAAGGATGAGTGAGGCAGGAAAAGGCTGTGGAGTGGGGGGAAGTAAGATATGAGTAGTAGAGATGAGGCAGAGCTAGGATTTTTGTAATGATTTTGCAGATTGGTAAAGTCTGTTAATAATGATCAAAGCTAACCGGATAACCCCAGAACTTCAGCTTTGTGGAACAGCAGTGTGAGGGACATATGGGTGAAACTCAGGGGGTGTCTATGTACCCACAGGTATAGAGCCAGTATTGGGTTACTTCATACATTCCACAAGTCTCAGGGGTTCCAGGATCCTGGGAACAGGTTTCAGGGCTTGAGTGCACTCAGTCCCAGACAGTAACTGGCAGTGTTGTTGACTGAGCTCCTGAGAAAAGAATTGGCCCTTTGACACACTCTGGCTCCAGGTGAAAGGAATAGTGTGCTTGCTGCACATAGATCTGCTTACTGCCATGACAGTCCATGGAGAAACTCCTCAGGGAGGCCCAGAGTTTCATGCATTTTGGAAAGAACGACTTAAAAGTTAACACAGTAACACTCTCTTGCGTTCTAGGGGGAAATTAATTCCAACAAAATATATTTTTTTTTGTGTATTTGATGTAGGTTGGTTCCCTAAGTCTGTAAAATTGTCATTGTTTCATAGTCTTTTCCTCTCAGTATTACTCAAGGCTGGCTTTCTAAGAAAAGCATGCTTCCCTTCCAGCTGTCTCCTGAAGGAGCAGCCCTGTGGAATATTTTTAAAGAATATGAAGTGGAATGACATAGCTTTTTCAGAAGTAGAATTTATGTATGTACCAGAGAGTAAATCTTGGTAACTGCACATTTGGAGGGAACAGGCAGGTAAAGTGTCACTGGGAAAGGTTTATTGAGGTTCTAGAAAACGGCAGGACAATGGTCTTTGATTCCGTGGCACGGCCACGATGCTACATCTATGTCCCTATTTAGAATGTAAGTAGCCATATAGTTTACAGAGGTGGAACAGGATCTGTAGGGTAAGGATATACAGCCATCATGACTTGTTTTAAGAGTTTGGGCCTCTGGTATAGATGTAAAGGAGAAAGTCATGAGTTTCTTAACCAGCATGGTTCTTTTCTGGTCAGATGCTTCAGATATAGAAAATGCCGCTGAGGAGGAGGAAGAGGAGGAAGATGAAGAAGATGAAGATGACTTGGAAGTTAAGGAAGAAAATGGTGTTTGGGTCTTAAATGATGGAAACTTTGATAACTTTGTGGCTGACAAAGATACCGTGCTCCTGGAGTTCTATGCACCATGGTAAGCGCTAGCACCTGAGATCTTACAGCTGGACAGTTTTATGGCTGACCTCCTCAGGGCGTCCAGGCCCCAGGTGCAATGAAGATCTGACTACAAGAGCTCCAGCTCTTCCAATTTTTTCCTACTATTTTGTTTTAGTATTACTTTTTGTTTGTTTTTGAGATGGGGCTGCTATTATTATTGTTGTTGTTGTTGTTGCATCTTTGATTATTTTATTTTGTGGTGTGCTATAGCATGCTTGTGGAAGTAAGGAAAACTTGCAGGAGTCATTTTTCCTACCATTGTGGGTTCAGGGGCTAGAACTGGGATCTACAGTCTTGGTGGCAAGTGACTTGGTTTTTCGAGACAGGGTTTCTCTGTATAGCCCTGGCTGTTCTGGAACTCACTTTGTAGACCAGGATGGCCTTGAACTCAGAAATCCGCCTGCCTCTGCCTCCCAAGTGCAGGGATTAAAGGCGTGCACCACCACGCCCGGCTGGCAAGTGACTTTTACCTGCTGTGCCATCTCAGCAGGTCTGGGACTTGAACTTGATGTCACGGTGTTGGAAACTGGAGACTCTGTCCTCCCAGCTGGCATTAGGTAGCCTTTAGTCAGCCCCCACCATAGAATGGTAATCATAGTTTCTGAACAGGCTGGCAGAGGCAGCTCCAGGTGCAGGCTGCTGACCATGGGGTGATTTTCTTGTCTTATTTTTGTTCTCCTGTACAGAGCTCTGGGGAAGCAGATACAAATTCTTTTCCTGTTTTACCCCTCAGGCTTTCGTGCATGGGAACTATTAAATTCCTCCCACTTCTCTTGTGCTGTTTTGCATGTCATAGTCCCTTCTGTTCTTTTCTCTTCCTTCTGTGCTCTCTCTGTTTCACTTCTGAGGTAGTCTCACATTATTTATCTAATATTTGATTTAAAACCATTATTTTCGGGGCTGGAGAGATGGCTCAGCGGTTAAGAGCACTGACTGCTCTTCCAAAGGTTATGAGTTCAGATCCCAGCAACCACATGGTGGCTCACAACCATCCAAAATGAGATCTGACGTCCTCTTCTGGTGTGTCTGAAAACAGCTACAGTGTACTTAGATATAATAATAAATAAATTTTTTAAAAAAAAACCCATTATTTTCTATAAGTTATCCTTTTAGCAGTTTTGTGGTTTTATTTGTATTTTTTTTTAAGATTTATTTTATTTATTATATGTAAGTACACTGTAGCTGTCTTCAGACACTCCAGAAGAGGGTGCCAGATCTCGTTACGGATGGTTGTGAGCCACCATGTGGATGCTGGGATTTGAACTTCTCACCTTCGGAAGAACAGTCGGGTGCTCTTACCCGCTGAGCCATCTCACCAGCCCTATTTGTATTTTTATATATCAGGTATTTTATGTTTTTTTTTTTTTTTTTTTTTTTTGCAAAAGCAATTTGTGTGTATGGTATATAAACTATAAGTCTTTCTATAAAACCTCCAGTTTTTTTGCATGCTTTGTTGGATTTCAATCTCCTAATCTCCTTGGATACAGGTAATTCTTTTTCTTCTTCCTGAAATTTCTCAGGTGTGGACACTGTAAGCAGTTTGCTCCAGAATATGAGAAAATTGCCAGTACTTTGAAGGATAATGATCCTCCCATTGCTGTTGCGAAGATCGATGCAACCTCGGCATCCATGCTAGCCAGCAAATTTGATGTGAGTGGCTACCCCACCATCAAGATCCTGAAGAAGGGACAGGCTGTTGACTATGACGGCTCCAGGACCCAGGAAGGTGAGGTCCAGGACGTGAGCTGTTGGGGAATGGTACCTAAGGAACAGCACGCAAGGTTGACCTCTGGCCTCCATACACCGGTATATATACATTTAAAAGAAAACACACATTCTCTCACGCATACAAATGGTCGCCTTTAGTGGAGGACAAGCCTTAACAACTTAAGTCCTTGGCGTGCATGTCTGCCCACCCTCGTTTGAATACATAGCCATACTTGAAAAACAGTGAAGGAAGAACAAGATAATAGGCACCCAGCTTTCATGCTGGGCTTTCTGGCTTCAGAACCTTTTGAGCTGCATATCTAGGAGCCAGAGTAGGCACCTCATCCCCAGGCCGTCCCCTCTGAGTGAATGTTAATAAATGGTGGTTTCCTGGTAAGCTGGCTCAGGGCCTCTGGGTGTGGGCAGGAGCAGGCAATTTGTATAGTGAACTTGTGAAGATCGGTCCCCTTAGTTTTTGGTGATATTTGTAGTAAAGAGGAAAATTTACAGTTCCTTGCCCTAAGAATCACTTGTTTATTTTTTTATTTTTATTTATTTCTCGTGCTGGGGATCAAACTAGAGTGACTTAGACGATAAGCAAACGTTCTACCACTTGTGCTATCTCCGCAGCTTTGGCCCATTTATCTATCTATTCATTTATATTAATTATTTTTGTTTGTTTATCTTTTTACTTTTGAGACAGGGTCTTACTATGTAACCCTGCCTTTCCTGGGATTCGCTTTGTAGATTAGGCTAGCCTCGAACTCATACAGAGATCCCATGCTTCTGCCTCCTGAGTGTTGGGATTAAAAGTGTGTGCCACTAGCCTGGCTAGTCTCTTTATTTATTTATTTATTTATTTATTTATTTGGTTTTTCGAGACAGGGTTTCTCTGTATAGCCCTGGCTGTCCTGGAGCTCACTTTGTAGACCAGGCTGGCCTCGAACTCAGAAATCCGCCTGCCTCTGCCTCCCGAGTGCTGGGATTACAGGCGTGCGCCACCACGCCCAGCTTAGTCTCTTTATTTTTAAGGATGATTTTCCACTCCAGTTATTGACTCCATTTCTGAAATGAAGCCACAAAACTATTACATTTTTTTTTAATCTACGTGGGTGGTGATTATGGGCATGCTACGGTGTGTAAATGAAGACCAAGGACAACTTATAGGGGTTGGTTTTCCTGCCATGTGGGTCCTGAGGATTGATCTTCGGTCTTCAGGCTTGGTGACAAGTGCCTCAAGCCACTGCGCCATCCTACCAGCCCCTAGGCATACTTCCCACTGAGCCATCCTACCAGCCCCCTAGGCACACTTCCCACTGAGCCATCCTACCAGCCCCTAGGCACACTTCCCACTGAGCCATCCTACCAGCCCCTAGGCACACTTCCCACTGAGCCATCCTACCAGCCCCTAGGCACACTTCTCAGGTGATTCTGTTGCACCCTAGCAGTAAGAGGGAGCTTCTGCTGTTTGAAATTTTCTAGATTTTTGCCCACATTTCATGATGCCTGTGACCTGGTGTGGTTGAGCATGTAAATATTTTATACATGTTACGGGAATGTCGCAAGATTAATTAATATGTATCTGTCATAGTTACTGTTCTGGTCCTATGAAGAGACTCTATGACCATGGCAACTCTTAGAAAAGACATTTAATTGGTAAGGTCCTTGCTTAGGGTTTCAGAGGTGGTGGGTGCATGGTGAGAGGCAGCACGCATTGGAGCAGTTGCTGAGAGGTCCGTCCTGGTCATACACTGAGTCTCATGTTTTTCTGTTGTTTTATTTTTTAGAAATTGTTGCCAAAGTCAGAGAAGTTTCCCAGCCTGATTGGACACCTCCACCTGAAGTCACTCTTTCATTGACTAAAGATAACTTTGACGATGTCGTAAATAATGCAGACATCATTTTGGTGGAGTTCTATGCCCCATGGTATGTTAACAGTCAGATTCATTATACTATGATAACAAGTGTTCAGAACTCTGCTAAGCGTTGGTGAAGGGTTGCAGTGCACAGCCAGCAAGGTTACAAAGCAAGGTTAAGGCAGCATCTGGGACTAAGGGAAATCATGGGAGGGGTGTACATGGAAGGAAGCAAGTCCTCACTTCTAACTTTACTCTGTGTGTGTGTGTGTGTCACAGCGTGTGTGTGTGTGTGTGTGTGTGTGTGTGTGTGTGACAGCATGTGTGTGGTAGTAAGAACAGCTTTGTGGAATACTTGCTCTCTTTCCATTTTTTGTTCTGGGGAGTTGAACTCATGTCAATCTTGTGTGACAAGCACTTTGACCTGCTGAACCTGCTGAACCATCTTGCCAGCCTGTTTTTTGATTTCTTAAGAACTTTCTCTGGAACCACAAGGCCACACAAATTGTATAGCACAAGCTGGCTTCAAACTCCCAGAGATCCATCTGCCTCTGCCTCCCAAGTCCTGGGATTAAAGGCTTGCCCCAACCACTCTTTTGGCCAGTGCTCACATCCACAATTCATAATTTAGTCTTTATTCTAGTGACTTTATTCTTGGCCTTGTTATGTAGCCTAGGTTGGCCTACAAACTTGGAGCAGTCTCCTGCTTCAACCTCTTGAGTCCTGGAATTCAGGCATGTGTTACCCACCCCTGGATGGAACAAGACTTGTAGGGGGATGAATGTAACTGTGGGAGCCACTGGACTTCCCAGGAAATAGTCTGAGGCAACATCTTGGTGAATTCTTCATTCCTTGCTAAGGGCGCTGACTTTTGAGCTGACTTAGCATTTGCCTGGGTGAGTCACTAGAATAAAGACTAAATAGCTTGCTCTACACAATTTGTGTGGCCTTATGGTTCCAGAGAAAGTTCCAGGAAAGACAGGATTACACAGAGAACCCCTGTCTCCAGAAAATAAATAGATAAGTAAATAAATAAATTTAAAATAAAAGTGCCCTCAAGTATGTGCAAGGATGAGGCCCCACAGTGTCAGCAAGGAAAAGAAGTTTGTTGTGTTAGAATCAGCAGGCAGAGGCTGTGGCTGATACATAGCAAGGAGCTAGTCTGCCCTGGCACAGTCAGGGCCTGTGTGAACCCAAAACTGTGGCTTTCTGGATTCTCTAGCAAACCCCACTCACTATATCTGTTCATTGTTGGGTGTACCGATGAAATGACAACACAAAGGGATGCCCAGAAGGAAAAACAAACTGGGGGAGAAGGAAGGAAATAACGTATACTGGGGAGCAGATAAACCAGTGGCTCCTTTGTGACCCAACTTGAGGGCTGAAGAGATGTCCGTCCTTACATTGCTATAGAGGAGGCCTGACATGGTAGGTGAGACATGACGTTGTACTAGTGGGTCACCTACCCATTCTGATTTATGACTGTTACTATTATTTGCTGTGAGGAAAGACCATGACAGAGACAGCTTATAAAAGAAGGAGTTTGTGTGGCCTTATGGTTCCAGGGAGATAATAGACCAGGCAGTGTGCAGGCCTGGCTACAGGGGTAGGAGGCTGAGGGCCCACCCACCAGAGTGAAGCAGAGAGAACAAACTAGAAAATCTGGTGGGAATCTTTTAACTCTGAAAGCCCACTTCTATTGGCATACATCCTCCAGCAAGGTTACAGCCTCTAAGCTTTTCCAAACAGCATCACCAAGTAGGAACCAAGCATTCAAATGGGAGACGGGACAGACATTTCATTCCAGCCTCTACAGTGACCACTCGGGAGTTGTGTGTAGCAAACTGTGAACCTAGCAAGCTCATGAAGCACCTTATAAGCTCATGATACCTAAGAAGAAAGTTATCCTCTACTTGCAGAGAGTTGACATGTTGCAGGATATACCCTTTAATTAGTTGAGTTTCCCAAGGTCCTGAAGGAGACAGTGTTTATGTTAACTGGGAGGACCTAAGAACCTGAGAACAGATAAAAGTCATCAGGGTCTCTGCTGTAGATCGTTGTTTGTTTGTTTGTTTATTTATATTTTGTTTGGTGGTTTGTGTCCGCCAAAGTTTAAATAAACCTGGGTGCCAATCAGATAGGCATGTGCTCTTCTGCTGCTGCGGCCCTACACAGTCTATGTTAATCCTGATCCTAGTTGCCAGTGCTTCTTGCTCCTGTGTATCCCCTGCTCTGGTCTGTAGGCCAAGAATTTGTTATGCTCTAATCCTCTGTCTTTGTTCACATTGTTGCCTCTCTCAGCCCCTGAATCCAGCTAATCTATTGCCATTGTCTATACTTGATGTAAGGCCAAAAAGCATTAGCTGTCACCTCGTCAATAAGCTACTCCTGATTTATATTGTTGACAACCCCGAGATCCTAAGAAGGTCTTCTCCCTCAGGATGTTGGCTCTCTTGCTTTTTTCCTTGTCTTACTTTCTACCAGTTTGCTGTGCTCCTGTCTACACACACAGGCCTCTCAGATGTAAATGCCAACGGCAGGAATCTCATGTTCTAACAATTTAGCGTGCCTGTGGGGGCCTGTCTTGTCATTCTCACCTAGGAGACAATCCAAGATTTGGTGGGTATAACTGAGTTTCTTGGTCCCATGGGATTGGCCTCTGCACCTCACTTAGCTAATACTTGAGTCCATGCTGGGACACATTCCTGATAGAATTGCCTTCCTTTTGGCAGGTGTGGACACTGCAAGAAACTTGCCCCTGAGTATGAGAAAGCTGCCAAGGAGCTCAGCAAGCGCTCTCCCCCAATTCCCTTAGCCAAAGTGGACGCCACTGAACAGACAGACCTGGCTAAGAGGTTTGATGTCTCTGGCTACCCGACTTTGAAAATTTTCCGCAAAGGAAGGCCTTTTGACTACAATGGCCCACGAGAGAAATATGGTATGGCTGTTACCTTCCTCATAGTATGTGGAAAGGGACTGTCCTTTGCACAGCTGGGAGCTAGAGGATGTGGTCAGCTGCAACGATCTTCCTCAGACATGTGCTCTGCTCCTAGGGATTGTTGACTACATGATTGAGCAGTCTGGGCCTCCCTCAAAGGAGATTCTGACCCTGAAGCAAGTCCAGGAGTTCCTGAAGGATGGAGAAGATGTAGTCATCATTGGGCTCTTTCAGGGAGATGGTGACCCTGCCTACTTGCATTATCAGGATGCTGGTGAGTATGTAAGCCATACATTGGGGGAAGTAAGCTGTTTTTGCATAAAATTAGCATAATGATTGGGTTTTTGGCTAGTATTCATGAGGTCCTAGACTGAAACCTTAGCACACCTAAACAGCAAATGCTCTTCCATGAGTATATCAGTGTAGCAAATGAGTATATCAGTGTAGCAAATGAGTATATCAGTGTAGCAAATGCTTGGCACGGAGCACCTGGGGAATTAGCTTTCCAGCCTTGTGCTGAGGCTGTGGGTCAGGTCCTGGTGGCTGTGGCTGTCATACCTTGGTGGAGTGTATAATCACATGGTAAATGTGTAAGACCAGCTGCACTGTCCCCACCCCACACAATCATATTAATTCAGGTTGCTCGCCTTCCTCCTCTCCTAGAAAGAACAGCTCTGATCCTGGAGCACCAGCTCTGACTTGGGCCAAGATGCAGGGTCTGGACCATGGTAGTTAACTAACACTGCTCACCCGCTGGCTCCATCAGACCGGTGTTTGTGGGTTTTAGGATCCTCAGTGCCACCTTTCCCTCATTTCCCCCTTCACGTAGCACAAGTGTAGTTTACTTCATTACTAAGTTTCCTTCCACTTGTCACCTTGTGCTAATCTCTCCGTGGCATAGCAACGCTTGTACATACTTTCAGTTCAGGCTGGTGATTTGTATGTTTTGAGAGAGGACCTCTCTGTGTTGCCCTGGTTTTACTCTGTAGACCTCACTGGCCTCAAACTCAGAGAGATCTGCCAGCTCTGCCTCCGAGGTGCTAGGATTAAAGATGTGAGCTGTACCCAGCTCTGAGGTGCTAGGGTTAGAGATGTGAGCTCCAAGGTGCTAGGGTTAGAGATGTGAGCTCCAAGGTGCTAGGGTTAGAGATGTGAGCTGTACCCAGCTCAGTCTGGTGTTTTGTCATCACTTTAGAGAAGAGTTCAGTTTAATTTATGTTTCTTTAGTCTTCACTGGTTAGTTAACTATCATCTGTTTTTGACTAATCAGGAAAAATTTACCCAGGGAATGTGGGAGCTAAGGGGGTCAGGGAAGAGGGGGAGGGAGGGTAGCACGCGTCCGGCCAGAGTTCCTCCTATGCTCTGGGCAGGGGGACGCGGCAGGGCTGCCAGACGCGGGAGGGCTGCCAGATGTGGGTGGGCATCTAAGCCACTGACCCCACTCAGCGGGGGGCGGGGGGGTAGACAAGGGGCAGTCCCCAACTGGGGGCCCCAGGGTGACAGGGTGTCACCCCGGGGTTATGGGAGAGAGGGCTGAGGGAGAGAGGTTCCCACACAGGCTAGAGTCCTTAGTCCGGGTCGTGACTGGAGCACAGGAAGACCTTCCATCGGGAGATTAGAAATAGCTCATTAAGAGAAAGCCTATCCCATCATCCAAGGGCAGTGGGCCTTGATGAACAGAGACAGTCTATGGTTTTAGAGCTTTATTGTAGAAAGGCAGGGAGAAAGGAGAGAAGGTAGAAAGAGAGAGAGAGAGAGACACCAGCCATGGCCAAGAGGAGAGAAAGGGGAAAGAGAAAGAGGGAAGGCTAGAAAGTAAAAGAGAGTGAGAGGAGAGAGGAGAGGAGAGGATGAGAGGTTAGAGAGAGGTGGGACCAAGCAGCCCCTCTTATGGTGGGCTGTTATCTGTACCGTTGCTAGGTAACTGGAGAGGAGTGCAGCTTGAAGGTCAGAAGCTTGGGGTATTGTCTATGACTACTAACCATGCTTCTCCTGTGAGGGCTGTGGGGGCTGTGGGGGCGATAACTTCCGACAGGACCCAGAGTTCCAGGAGACATGAGGGAACGTCTACTGTGCCATGTAGGTGAATTATCACCACTCCGGGGTTCAGACCTCAGCTGGACTGGAGACCAGACTGTGTATAGCCCAATGCCCAACAAGGGAAAGTCTAGCCTAGCCAGGGATTTGGCTAAATGCAGAGTTCTTAATCTCGGGGCGAGATCTTGAAACCTCTGTAAAGGGCACTAGGTATGAAACCTCAGTGTAAAGTCACAGGAGTATGTGGTACTTGCATGTTCTCTGAGAGGTACTGGGTTCTAGTTTGCTACTTGTCATAGACAGAAGGAGACATTTGCTCCAAACAAACAGTTCTAAATTTTTGTGAATGTGTTTTTTGTATTTCTGACAAATTCTAAGATGGAAGACTTAGATATTATATTTGTGCAGAACTTTGAAACAGGCTCCTAGCCAGGCAGTGCTGGTGTACGCCTTTGGTCCCAGCACTTGGGAGGCAGAGGCAGGCAGATTTCTGAGTTTGGGGCCAGCCTGGTCTACAGAGTGAGTTCCAGGACAGCCAGGGCTGTACAGAGAAACCCTGTCTAAAAAAAAAAATAAACACAAATAAATTAATTAAATTAAATTAAAACCTGGCTCCTTTGTGTGCTTAAGCTCTGCATATTGTTCATTCAGAATTTACAGTAGTATTTATAGCCTTCAGGCCCTTGCTTGGCCAATGAGGGTCATAAAACTGTTATTTAATCAATTTAATATATTCTGTTCATTTGTCAGCTAACAACCTGAGAGAAGATTACAAGTTTCACCACACTTTCAGCCCTGAAATAGCCAAGTTCCTGAAAGTCTCCCTTGGGAAGCTGGTGCTGATGCACCCTGAGAAGTTCCAGTCCAAGTATGAGCCCCGGTTCCACCTGATGGATATTCAGGTGAGTGAGGGCTCTTCAGAGGTGTGAAGCGTCCTCTGCTATGCCAGTTCCTGGGTATTCTACATGCATAGCATCTGGACTTTGAAATGTGGAGAATTTTCTTTGCCCACAGGGTGTGGCGTACCTGTCTTAGTCACTGTTCTATTGCATCATGACCAGAGCAACTCTCAAAAAAGGAAAGTATTTAACTGGGGGCTTGCGTGTGGTTTTAGAGGTTTAGTCCATTCTTGTCCTGGTATGGAGCGTGGTACAAGGCTAAGCATCGGAGCGGTTGCTGTGAGGCCCATCCTGACGCATAGGCAGAGAAACTGAGCCTGGCATACAGGCTTTCGAAATCTTAAAAGCCACACAGCAACACACCTCATCCAGAAAAGCCAAACCTCTTTTTCTAATTCTGTGGAAGAGTTCTACTCCTTTGTATTCAAACCTCCTTTCCCAGCCTTTGCTTCTCATCCCACTCTTAAACTTTAGGGCACAGGACAGGAGCCTCGTCAGTGAGTGTTGTATTTTTCTCTGATAGTTCTGGTCCTTTGTGCTGAGGTTCCTGGTGTTGGAGCGCTGGGGGTTTTTGTTTTGTTTTGTTTTTTATTTTTTGTTTTTTCGAGACAGAGTTTCTCTGTATAGCTCTGGCTGTCCTGGAACTCACTTTGTAGACCAGGCTGGCTTCGAACTCAGAAATCCGCCTGCCTTTGCCTCCCAGTGCTGGGATTAAAGGCATACACCACCACACCCGGCTTTTTTATTTTTTATTAATTTATTTTAATTTATTTTATTTTTTTGAGACAGGGTTTCTCTATGTAGCCCTGGCTGTCCTGGAACTCACTCTGTAGACCAGGCTGGCCTCGAACTCAGAAAGCTGCCTGCTTCTACCTCCCAAATGCCACTACCGCCCGGCTGAGCGCTGGGTCTTTATGGGACCCTGTGGGGCAAGTGGACCTGCCACCAGAGAGACGACCTAGTAAGGTTGAACAAGCCCAAAACCCTGAGAAATCTCAGAATTGAGAACGGTGGGCATGGGGTCGGCTCCCTGTCAAGCTCTACCTGCCCTGGAATACATAACTACGGCACCCCATTAAGAGGCAGTCATGTAGGGACAAGATCTGGAGACCTACCTTCCCCATGCAGATAGAGCATCCCTAACATCTCAGACTGAACCAGTGGGAAACATACACCCCTGGATCCCACCCTCCTCCACATGGAATAAAGTGCTTGAGTTGCTTCAACAAGAACCATCTGAGAGTGACTGTTTTTTATTGAGTTTTAAGTGTGAGCTCTAGTGACCTCCAGTCTCCAAAACCTGAGTTCTGTGTCCCCTTAGACACTCACTCTGACACATACTTTAGGTGCCATGCAAACTTGGGTTCCCTTGATACTGATGAAACATCTTACTGAATTCCTCTTCAACTGATGAAGAACCATATGGGCCATCATTAGAGGAGTCCCTTGTGGAGCCTAGTTGAGTGCAGCTGTGTGTGGGAATGCTACGCCCTCAGCACACAGCCCCAGAGAAAAAAGGTGGGCTCGGTGTGATCAGCTCGCCAACCAGGTGCTTCGACTGACTCTAAGTTCTAATCTGAGGCTTCCCTGCTCTCTAGTATAATCTGAAGGTTAAAGGTGTGGCTGCTTGTGGCCAGCTACAACACCTCACTTGACCATTTATTAGCTGGAATTGTATCTCACCTTGTCTGTAAAAGGGATTTCAGGGCTCTTGTGGAGCTCAGTTAACTGACTATGGAAAAGCCTGCATGGTTCAGTCCATGTGTAGTTGCTGTTTAAGACCTTTTTTTTTTTTTTTTTTTAAGATTTATTTTATTTTTATTATATGTAAGTACACTGTAGCTGTTCTCAGACACTCCAGAAGAGGGAGCCAGATCTCGTTACGGATGGTTGTGAGCCACCATGTGGTTGCTGGGATTTGAACTTATCACCTTCGGAAGAGCAGTCGGGTGCTCTTACCCGCTGAGCCATCTCACCAGCCCCCTGTTTAAGACCTTTAAGCTTTTTCTCATTGGGTTTGGAGTTCCAGTCAGAAGAAATGGTGTGATTGGATAGGGTGATTGAGCTCACACAAACATCTGTGCTTGACAGTGACTATGAAGGCACATTAGCTAGAGCTCCCTTTTCATTGTGCTTGCTCTTACCTGTGCTGTCTTTGAAACAGGGATCCACAGAGCCATCAGCCATTAAGGACTATGTGGTGAAACATGCCTTGCCCCTGGTGGGCCATCGAAAGACTTCTAATGATGCTAAGCGGTACAGCAAACGCCCCCTGGTGGTTGTATACTACAGTGTGGACTTCAGCTTTGATTACAGAGCTGGTGAGAGACCCTACCAACACCTTTGTAGGGCAGGGGCTACCATTTTCAGACATCTTATTCTAGGGCCCTTAAAGTTAGTGGTGTGGGCATATTTTTGCCTCTAGCATAGGATTTTGAGTTCTGAGCCATATAGTATCCTTTTTCCTTCCTGATTTAGTAAAAGGGGAGTTAAGAGTCAAACCTAGGGCTAAAGAGTTGGCTCAACAGGTGAAAACATTCAGTACCAATCCTGAGGACCTGAGTTCAATCCCTAGGACCTACATGGTAGACAGAGAACCATTTCCTACAAGTTGTTCCCTGACCTCCACACATATACTCATATAATATAAATAGTATGTTATACTATGTATAATATAATAAAAATTAAAACAAACAACAAAGAAAATAAATTTTAAAAAGTCAAGCCTAGTACCTTCATAGAGATGATGTAGCAGATCTGGTGCTGAACTGGCTTCTCTTCCCAGACAGAGCTGTGTTGCCAGTACCAGCTCTCCTGGGGCTTAGTTGGAGTTCTATCCTTAAACCAGCTGCTTACACGGTGTCGCTATACCAGAAATCCTTTCCTATCTGGTCGAGGTGCCTCTGGGTCTGGGCCTTGTCAATTCTGAATCTCACAGTCCAGGGCAGGACAGTTCTTCTGCTCGGACACTTAATTCACAGCCTGTGTCTGTTTCAGCTACTCAGTTTTGGCGTAACAAAGTCCTAGAGGTGGCCAAGGACTTCCCTGAGTACACCTTCGCCATTGCTGACGAGGAAGACTATGCCACGGAGGTGAAGGACCTGGGGCTCAGTGAGAGTGGAGAGGATGTCAATGCAGCCATCCTAGATGAGAGCGGGAAGAAATTTGCCATGGAGCCAGAGGAGTTTGATTCAGACACTCTCCGGGAATTTGTCACAGCTTTTAAAAAAGGTGAGTTGGGCCACATGTGTTTGTGCTTCACAAAGACAGGTGACACTCTAGAGCTTCCGAGCCAGCAAAGGACTCTTTATCAAGAATGAATGAATGATATAAAAAAAAAAGAAGAAGAAGAAAGAATAAGCACATGATAGAGGAAGACACCTAGACACCTAATCTCCTTTCCGTAGCCCACAGAAAAGACCTAGTATTTCCCTTGTTACCACCCCTCCCCGCTCCTAAGTCCTCTCCAACCCATTTTCTGACTTGGTTACCTGAAAAAAGGGTCAATGTGCCCCCGAAACTCTGAGGTACCAAGACAACTTAAATGTTACTTCAAACATTGGGAGGTTTACTTTTTCCTCATTTTGGCAAGTTTTCTAGTATTTACTTTGAAAGCAAAAGCCAGATGAGGGCTCATTCAGTGGCATAAGCCTAAAGAAGCCACAGTTTGTGGTGGTTAGACAAGGATTCCGTCTAGATGCATCTTGTCTCCAGACACATCCCAGACAGAGTCAGGTGCAGCTGAAGCCTCTGTGACTTCAGAACTTGACTTGGAGCCTCTCTTGTTGCCAACCACTTGCACTCAAGAGTCTTACTCTAGGTGTTTCCTCTCCTGTCCCTCAGGGTTGGGAAAATGGAGACAGACTCTCTGTTCTTTGTTTTTGAGACAGGACCTCACTGTATCTCATGTTGGCCTCAATCTTGTGATTCTCCTGCCTCAGTCTCTCGGTATGCTGTTATTGTGTGTCACTGTGCCTCATAATTACTCTTTGATTTGTTTTTCGTTTGATTGGTTGGTAGGTTTTGGTTTTATTTTTAGGAAAAAGGGCAAGCATGACTTAGAAACTTTTCAGAACTCTTTGAAACAGGCTTTTGAACATCAGGAATGAGATTCCAAACATAGTCTTTATTGTTCTGAGCAAAGCACCTAATTCTCATTGCTGGCCATGTGGTGCATACCAGGGCCGTTACCCATTTTGGGTACTCGGTTTTGTCGTCACAGTTGATGTTTTCCCCACGGGGTTTTCAGACTCCGTCCTAGTGCTCTCAGTAGCTCTCCTGCATTGGTCAGTGTCTCTGTTAGACTGGATTTTGTAGGGACTGGGAGAGTGAAGATAATTTTATTATAGAATATTGCCCGTTCTTGGGGAAGGTTTTTTTTTTTTTCCCTCGCTCTGGTCTGCCCCACTCACTCCAGTCAGTCTCAGTCCCAATTGCTCAGTCCCTGCTCTCTCCGGTCCAAAGATTCATTTATTATTATTCATAAGTACACTATACCTGACTTCAGGCACACCAGAGGAAGGCATCAGGTCTCATTATGGGTGGTTGTAAGCCACCATGTGGTTGCTGTGGTTCCTGTGGTTGCTGGGATTTGAACTCATTGCCTTTGGAAGAGCAGTCGGGTGCTCTTACCCGCTGAGCCATCTCACCAGCCCTTGGTGAAGGTTTTAAAGGGGCTAAGTCCCCACCTGTGAGTGGGGCTAATAACTCCTGGTGGCTAGTAATTCAGGTTGCCTCAGTGCCTGGTTCAGATAGAGTAGCAGGATCCATGGTGTTTTAAGTACTGACACCTCCTCTTTTTGTGTTTGGCAGGAAAACTAAAGCCAGTCATCAAATCACAGCCAGTACCCAAGAACAACAAGGGACCAGTCAAGGTGGTGGTGGGAAAGACCTTCGATGCCATTGTGATGGACCCCAAAAAGGATGTCCTCATTGAATTCTATGCACCCTGGTGTGGGCACTGCAAGCAGCTGGAGCCTATCTACACCAGCCTAGGCAAGAAATACAAAGGCCAGAAGGACCTGGTCATTGCCAAGATGGATGCTACTGCCAACGACATCACCAACGACCGATACAAGGTGGAAGGCTTCCCCACCATCTATTTTGCTCCCAGTGGGGACAAAAAGAACCCAATTAAATTTGAGGGTGGCAACAGAGATTTGGAGCATTTGAGCAGGTTTATAGATGAACATGCCACAAAGAGGAGCAGGACCAAGGAAGAGCTTTAAAGGCCTGGCTGTCTGCAGAACGTGGAGGCACCAGACACTAGTGGACATCATTGGCCACCAAGCAAGTGAGCCATCCGTGAAATGGCAGGATCTTGACTTTTTTTTATATTTTGTTAATGCCACTTCATGCTCTGAATACTGAATAGCCACAAGTGACTTGGTAGTTTAGATCAGATTTTTATGGAGGATACATCTATTTTTATCATTTTGGGTCTTCCTTTTCTTTCTTTCTTTCTTTTTTTTTTTTTTTTTTTTTTGATTTTTTTTAACTATTTCAGTATTTCTTCAAACAAATGAGTTTTGGATCTTCTGTTTAAGATTTTTTTTTTTAAATTTAAAGTTTAAAAGTCTTTGCCAAATCATGTTGTTTGCCTTTTATTTTCTTGTTCAAACAACTTTTAGCGTAAAAGTAGGTAACTATCGGTATGTTTGTTTTTTATTTCTTCCTGCATATGACACCAAGTTGAGGGCTCACTCTCCCCTGACAGTTGGCCAGGATGTTGTTTCAGCCTGATATTAGAGCCATGTCCGTGTCCAGGCTGAACAGTATCTGATGCTTGATGGACAGAGCCATCCCAGCATCTGACACACCGTGATGATAGGTAGTAATGGAGTGTGGCCACTACTGCTTCCTCAAACCAGTCCCGCTGCTAAAATCAAATGATCTCAGACAGCCTTAGAAACTTTGGGGTGGTAGAAAAGTTGTACTGGGCTGCAAATAATAATTGGGAGGGCGGGGGCACAGGGTGAAATAATCTCAATAACTGATAGACAGCTGGGTGTGGTGGCTCACACCTTTAATCCCAGCACAGAGGCAGGTGGATCTGAGTTCTAGGACAGCCAGGGCTACACAGATAAACCTGCCTCAAAAAACAAAACAAAAGAGCTGGCTTCTAAGAGATAACAACTAAGCATGCCAAAATCTCAAGTGTTCTGAATTACACCTCATGATCAGCCAAACACTGCATGATAAGTTCAGGCTTCTCTTCCAGAGGTCCTGAGTTCTATTCCCAGCAACCACATGGTGACTCACAACGATCTGTAATGAGATCCGATGCCCTCATCTGGTGTGTCTGAAGACAGCTATAGTGTACTCACATTAGATAGATAGATAGATAGATAGATAGATAGATAGATAGATAGATAATAGTCAGAGTTCAGGCTTCTCAGCAGGGAGGACCAGCCTCTGATGGACTAACTATCTTGCAGAGTTTCTTTATTGTTACTCAAAAGGCACTTTTAGCAAGTCAGTTTTCACATACCAAAATCCCTTAGCTGATTGAGGAGTTGTTTGAAGAAAACATTACCTAAGGAATTCTCAGCCGCGCAATACTTCCTGGTTTGCCAGGAGTGTCTCAGGACTAAGTTACACAAAGGGTGTGTTAATCTTTCAGGAAAAACAACTTCATAAACCTAAGACAATGACTATTTACAAAAGGTTCCTTCAAAGCCTAGGTGCCATCACTCCAAATTCATGCCAGATACAATGGCTCTGCCAAAATTCTACTGTAACAAAAGATGAAGCAAAAATGGTCGTTCTGGGGCTGGTGAGATGGCTCAGTGGGTAAGAGCACCCGACTGCTCTTCCAAAGGTGATGAGTTCAAATCCCAGCAACCACATGGTGGCTTACAACCACCCGTAATGAGGTCTGACACCCTCCTCTGGTGCATCTGAAGTCAGCTACAGTGTACTTATGAAGAATAATAAGAAATGAATCTTTGGACCGGAGAGACCAACCGGAGCAAGCGAAGCTGCCCGGAGTGAGTAGAGCTGAACGGGGACGGCTGGTGCAAGCATGGACAGCTGGAGCGAGCGGGGCTGTCCGGGGAGCGACCGGAGCGAGCGGGGCCAACCAGAGCAAGTGGGGCCGGCTGGAGCGAGCAGGGTTAACCGGAACAAGGAAAAAAAAAGGTCGTTCTGAGGATGGACAGCAACCCACCAGGAGGAAAAGAATCCCTAGACCCACTTGTTCTCATCGTCAGGAGTCCCATAAAAAAGACTAAGCTAGTGGGTATGATGTATTATACACAGAGGACCTGGTGCAGGCCAGTGTAGGTCCTGTGCTTGCTGCTTCAGTCTCTAAGAGCTGTGCCTTGCTTTGTTGATTCAGAGGCCCTTGTTCTCTGAATGATGATTCCAGTGGGATTCCCTGAGCTCTGAGGGGAGGCATTTGATGAAGACTTCTCACTTAAAGACTCTAATGTCTGGCTATCTGTTCCCATCTACTGGTGATGATAATGCACTGATCTTTGACTATAACAGAATATCATTAGGACTCATTGATTTTTTTTTTTTTTAAGTATTTCCTTGGCACCGTTTGCATCATTTATAGTCTCTTGAGCAGGCAGGAGTAGCTGTGACTGGTGCCCTCTGGTGTTAGAGCTCTGGTGTAGTCCCCAGTAGCACATCTGCTAAGTCCACCCCTGCTAGAGATTTCAGTTGGGAATTCTTAGACCTTGGCAGCACTTCCTCTTGCAGTTTCTGAGTTGCAGGCTTGGTATAGGGATTTCTCAGATCTTGACAGTAGCCAGTGTTAACTCCTGGTCTTGGGTATCCATGATTCTTAGCTCTAAAAACTTGACAACTTTCTGAAACTCCAGTCACTAAGGTCTTTCTGCCCTAAGTCAAACTAAAACCAGAGCAGTCAGTGCTCTTAACTGCTGAGCCATCTCTCTAGTCCCAAATTTTCAAGGTTGTATGGTTTCAAGTATAGCAGTTAGCTAGATATTCCTGCTTTCTTTGTAAGTCTTGTCCAAGGTGAATGCAGATCCTTTATTTTCAATCTTCATTACTAATAAGAACTTTCAGATTATACATTACAGATCACACAGTAAAAAAAAATACATATATATATATATATATACACACACACACACACACATATATATATATATATATATATATATATATATATATATATATATATATATACATTACATATACTCTCTATATGGCTGTATATATGTATATATATGGGCTGAAGAATGGCTGCAAAGGGTAACAGGATGGAACCTTGAAGAGGCCCCAAAACCAAAGATCCAAAGCTGTGTGTTCTGAAGAATCTATAAAAGTATCTTTTGTGGTTGTCTTCAAGGCTTACTGTCTCCCTCTGCTAACCTAGGCCTGGAACTGGAAGCTTAGCCTCCATACAATCTAATCTAGGCCTAGAATGTTTTCAGCCTCTGAGACTTACTGCTGAATAAGCTCACCCTTTCTGTTTTGTAAACTCTGGCTGGTTCAACTCAGCTGTTCTGGCTCAAACGCCTTTCCAAACAGACTGATTGAATCTGGCTTCCCTCTCAGCCTCTCCTGAATTGCTCTGCTTGACCTCAAATTAACTCTATTCTGGCTCCTTCTCATTCTCTGGCTTGTTCTCTGCAACCTGTCTCTGTATGACTGTGGCAGTAAAACTGACTTCCATCCCCCCCCTCCTCAATTGCTCCCTTGTGAGAGTTGGGCATAGCCTACTTTGTCAATATCATTCTCTGACACATCACTTTGTCTGCCACTCAATTAGACATCACTTTTTTTTTTTTTTTTTTTTTTGAGACAGGGTTTCTCTGTGTAGCTCTGGCTGTCCTGGAACTCACTCTGTAGACCAGGCTGGCCTCGAAATCTGCCTGCCTCTGCCTCCCGAGTGCTGGGATTAAAGGCGCGGCTACTAGACATCACTTTCAAACATGGGTGTATCCTCTACAAACTAAGATTATCTTCATTGTTTGAGATTAAAGGTGTGTACTATGGGTGTGTCTGTGTTCCTGGCAGAGGCATCAACGATATATGCTAAGGGCTGAGCCACAAAGCTAGAAACAGGTTTTTTTCAGTAAATACCACAATTTTGGGGGATCACAGTGTGATCAAATACCTTGTAATGATAACTGGAGCAGCCCCAGCGGCTGCAAGTCAGGCCACTGTCGTGCGCCGTCCCCGTCCAGCGGGAATAAGACACAAGACAAACAGGTTTCTTCCCCAACGGTTTACTCAGGAACTTGATGCACTTACAGCTTAGCAGAGCATGATGGCAAATGGCAAATGGCCCCACTGCGAGCAGCCTATTTATACCCTGTCCTGGCCAATCACCGAGCTGCCTCGTGGCTCTCGCGTGACTA
>LR750052.1:9597-67570 GCA_902729485.2 Mus minutoides
GTTCAGTAAAGTGCTTGTTACTATCTTATTTATTTTGATTTGATTGAATTTTAAAACTCCTACAGATTACAGCCATAATATCCTTTTTTGGACACATCATTTGATAATAGTTTTTCCCTGTTTTCCTTGTCTTTTCATTTCTTGAAGTATATCTTTGATGCAGCAGTTTTTTTTTGTTTGTTTGTTTGGGTTTTTTGTTTTGTTTTGTTTCATCAAATTCGACTTAACTTTTTCTTTCAGGGATTAGGCATCATTGATCAGAAGTCAGCCTCATTCTAGGGCAGGAGAATCTTCTGCTATGTTCTTTGTGAATGCTTTCTAGATTTATGGTCCTGATTTAAGTTATATGGTTGGTTCAAAAAAAATGTGATTATCCACTGGCAGACACCTGTAATCCCAACCATCTGAGACTGAAGTGGGAGAATGATTTTGAGTTTCTGCATTGTCTGGCTATACTAATGAGAGCCTGTCTCTTAAAGACAAAAAGAAAAAAAAAAGGAAAGAATGTGTGTGTGTGTGTGTGTGTGTGTGTGTGTGTGTGTGTGTGTGTGTGAGAGAGAGAGAGAGAGAGAGAGAGAGAGAGAGAGAGAGAGAGAGGAGAGAGCAAGAAGGAAGCTGAGGAGATAGAGTAGAGAGAGGAGGAGAGAGAGGAGGGTTAAGAGGGTTAAGGAGAGAGAGGAGGGCACAGAGGGGTGAAGAGTGGGGAAGAGAGAGGGAAGGCAGAAATTTTCCCAACACGACTGTTGAGATGACGAGCCTCTCTTCAGTGGCTCTTGGCTATGTTTCCATAAATCAAGGCTCTACTTGTGTTGCTCCATTTTTTTGGCTTTTCTCTTTCCTGCACAGTTTCCATGCCCATCCATTCACCAGCGCCTCCACATACGCATGAGTGACTCTTGGCTGTGACTATTAAAAGCACAGGAGTCTTCTGACTCTGGTCTGGAATTATTTCCTATTATCATCCCAGGCTATAAAACACAAAGTGATAAAAAAAAAGGCTTAATATTGTTTAAACGTTTCATTTATTTATTTTGTGTTGAGGTGGCTTGAAAGTGGACGTCACAGAACAACTTGAGAAGGAATTCTAATTCTCCCTTCCTTCCACGTGGATCCTGAAGATCAACTAAGGTCACCAGGCTTGGCAGAAGGTGAGTTTACCTGCTGAGCCATCTTGCTAGCCCAGGCTGAACATTTCTGAGCAGGGTCTGTGACTGGCAATGGACAATGGGCATTTATATTATTATCTGATTTTCTAAATAAAGTATTCCAGTAGGTATTGTTTTCTCATTTCTGAAGATTAACACAGAGAGAGAGAGAGAGAGACAGAGACAGAGACAGAGACAGAGACAGAGACAGAGACAGAGACAGAGAGGGAAACTCAGAAAACTCTAACAACATATCTAACACCATATCTAACAACATATCTACTGCTACCCAGTTAATAGAAGCCAGAGCTAGATCTCAACCTCTCAACCCTAGGCCAGGCCAGGCCAGCCCTTTGCCTCTCAGGTCAGCTTCTCTGGCTTCTGCCTTTTGGAGAAATCCTAACAGTACATAGACAATTTACTGGACTTAATTTAAAAAAAAAATCTAATTAAAATACCCACTTGTGGTTTCCCAATGACTGTTTTGTCCCCATAGTTGAGATGCAAACATATTCCTATTTATACAGTCTGAACAGACGGTTTAGTTTGCCTTCTTAGAAAAATAGTGACAATTTAATAATCTAGGATTAGGTTGTCATACTGGCTACAAGAAGATAAATAATCATGATTATATGTCCTTAACTTAATAGAACTTATTCTCATTAATTAAATGCCAATTACCTGCTTGTCTTTCCTGGGAACTGGCCCTTGCAATCAATCTTTTCAGAAATATTGTATACACATGCTTGCAGAGGTATTAATATCATCCTCAAGATTTACAGGCACGGGGCCTCTTTGACTTAAGCCGTCCTCAAACACTCTACACTGTAACCGCAGATAATCGCCATAAATTTCCTGATCTTTCACCTCACCGGTTCTTAAATTTCCATTCCTTGACCAGCTTGAGGAGTTCTTATTTATCATTCTGAGACACTTCTTAGGGATCTGTGTGCTCCAGCAGAGCTCTGTACTTCAGATCTCTGACCCAGCCTCCTATCTTGGGCATTGGCTATTCACAGCAGATCGGAGTCCTTGGAGACTTAAAAGTGAACTTTGTCCTCTGTGTCCCCTATGTAGGGACATAAAGCAAAATCATTGATTTGAAGACAATATAACCTTGCAAACTGTCTGGAGTGACTTGGCCCTGCAGAAGCCCTTTGAACACCCCGACTGCTCTAATTGAGGCCTTCCACAGCAGCACATACCAGTCAGTATCCCTGTCCTGGCTCTTAGCTGCTGGCGACAGGTATCTGCAACTTCCCTAGAATTTCTAATTCTTTAGACTGCAAAGTTCTTCTACTCAGACTTGACTACATATTTTATGGTTGCTATAAATATAAGTCTTGCAAATGGCTTCATAGAATTTTTCTGGAGTAAGTGCCATCTAATTTGGCATTTTAGCTAAAAACAAGGAGAGAGGAGGAAGCCGAAGTGTCAGGTTTTCTTCTAAGTTCAGAGTCCTAGCCACTGCTGGAATGCTCTTTTCTGGTTGTTTATTTTAAAAACAAAAACAGGTAGGTATTTTGCTTTGCATATGCATCCAAAGTAGAATTTTCAAATATTCAATATAAATGTAGAAGAGAAAAGGGTAACTCTTTGAGGCCCTTCCCAAGCTTGGGGTGAATGTTTCAGCAGTGGTTAACGTGGACAAGGTAAGATGGCGTGTCAGTGCTAGCTTCCTACTCTCCACAGAGGAAGACGAGCCATGAATGTACCTAGTGGGCATCTTTTCCCTTGTTTTCCACCCTTAATTTTGTATTAACTCTGCTATTCTGCTCACATTGTCCTGTAACTGCAATGCTGTTTCATGTGCAGTTGGTAATGCTGAAAACCGCTTTCTGTGCTGTGATTGAGAAAATGCTGCTCACTATAGTGTCAAGTAATGCGATTATTTAGGAAACATGAACATTAAATTCTCGAAAGAGAATTTTTTTTTTCTTTTGGTCTCATATAGCCCAGACTAGCCTCAGCCTCACTATGTGGCTGAGGGCGTCCTTGGATTCCTGATCTTTTTTTTACCTCTTAAGTACTGGGACTAGAAGTGTGTCTCACCATTCTGGACTTTCAGAATAGATTACACACACACACAGTATACTATCTGAATGTATGTCTGTTTACTATAGACATGCTTGGTGCCTGTGGAGATCAGAGGAAGGTTCAAGAGTTCCCTGGAAGCTGAGTTACAAATGATTGTGAGCTGCCACATGGGTGCCAGAGATTTAAAAAGGTCCTCTAGAAGAGCAGGTCTTAACTGCTGAGCCCTCTTTCCAGACTCAAGATATTTAAAAAAATGTCACAAATGAGATCCCTCTTTTCCCTCTGTCTTCTTTCCCATTTCAAACCCCTGCTTTCTGTCCCCTGTCTCATCTTCCACTTTGGATCCTTCCAGTAGTTCTTGGAGCATCTCCTGAAGTAACTTTTTCATACAGAGCACGTAGGTGGTATACACTCGAAAGTGCTTAATTAAAAAAATCTATTTATGTATGCGTATATTTTAGACAGCGTCTACAGAGCTAGGTTTCCATATGGCCTTTTAAAAGTCTTTGTGTTCTTTATCTTTCCCATACTCCCCCGCCTCTTTTCCCTGCCCTCCCTCCTCCATCCCCATTAACACTTCAAGTTCTACTACTCAGTTTGCTACTCCATAATAGCTGCATTCTAACCCAACTTCCTTGAAGTTCCACCATGGCTCCCGACCTCTATGGGTATTGCAATTTACAAACACATACACACACACACACACACACACACACACACACACACACACACACACACACCTGAATGACTATTTCCCCCTCTAACTATTTACCTGTGAATCTGATTTTTCTTTACAGCTGGATTACATTCACACTATGCACTGACCAGTTGATGGACACCTAGACTGCTTCTATTTGCTAGTTAATGTGAATGGAGCAGCAATGAACATGGAAGAGCAAAGAAGGTACCTGTAGAATTATTTGGGTATATCCACAAGGGTGATACATTAAGTTACACTAGAGAACTGTTCTCGCTTTTGTGGAGTCGCCACAGTGATTTCCGTATTGACTGCACCAGTTTGTGGCCACACAGCAGTGAATGTTCTCCTGGCCACACCACCACTGCATTTGCCATCCAACGGTGTTTGTTTCTAGGCTAGTACCATGCTGTTTTTATTACCATTGCTTTTTAATAGAACTGGAAGGGTGCGTGTTGATCCCCTCAGCTGCGGTCTTTTGGTTCATTATTGTTTTGCCTATTATCCTGGGTCTTTTATGTTTCTATATACATTTTGAGACGATATCTTCAATTTCTGTGAAGAACTGCATTGGAATTTTGATGGGGATTGCACATTGAATCCATAGGCTGCTTTTGGTAGCATGACCATTTTCACAGTATTAATAATGCTAATCCATGAGCATGGGAGGTCTTTCTATCTTTTGGTATCTTCTTCAATTTCTTCCTTTGGCCTCTTAAAGTTTAATTGTACCAGGTTTTTTACTTCCTCGGTTGATTTCCTCTAAGGCCTTTTATTTATTTATTTTTTGAAGCACTTATGAATGCTGATCTTGTTCTCAGTATGTTTGTCCTGGATATATGGCAAAGTTACTTAATTTTTGTGTGTTAATTTTGCATCCTGCTAGTTTAATGAATATATAGATGAGCTCTAATAGTTTTCTGGTTGAGGCTATTGGGTCTTTTACAATCTGAGTCAAACTGAGTGGCCGGTAATGCCTTTTCCAGATTCCATAAGCTATTAAATAAAAAAGCATAATGCCTGGTGTGGCTTAACTCTTTTCAAGTTGTTGGTAAATGTCTCCAGACCACACCAAAGGGGAAGAGGGAACCTCAGTCTAGAGGTTTGTTCTGTGAGCATTCCTGTGGGCCATCTTCTTGACTGGTGATTTATGTGGAAGGGCCAGTGCAACTTTGGGCAGTGCAGCCTCTGGCCAGGTGGCCCTAGGTTATATAAGAAATGTAGTTTGAGTGAGCAGAGAGACCAAGCCAGTAAGTAGTATTCCTCTGTGGACTCTGCTTCAGTTCCTACCTCCAGGTTTTTGCCCTGGCTTCCGTGGATGATAAATTATGACCTGTGAGGAAAAACAAATCCATGTCTCTCCCACTTGCTTTCAGTCACAGTATTTATTTATCACAGCAACCGAGAAGCAAAGCAAGGTACTGTGGCTCGTGGTTATCTTTTAGAATATAACAGTAAGACCCTACTGCTCTATATACCACCACATTCCTGAGTCACGGGGCATGGAAAGGCTATGCTGGTACTGACATGGAAGCTTCTTAACTGCGTTTCATAGTGGTGGAAAGTTCTATGCATGCTACTAGAAGAGAAAAGTAACCCTTACTGAGCTGTGAACAGTGTGAAGAATATATAATGACTGACATGACTAGATAAGGCTACTGGGGTAATAATGGCATAAGTGTTATGATGGAAGAAAGCCTGCTCCACCAATGGATCTCATGCCTAGTAGTATTAATTGGGCCCAACCCCTATAACTGGCTAGACCTTAAGCCTTCAGGAGACCCTAATAGTATCATTCTGCTAAGTGGATGTAATGATAAATTACCCCGCTAATATCTTATCTTCATATCCCTAGGTTAGGGTATCTCTTAAACATCACCAGAGAAGTCTCTTTTACAGTAGATGGTGATTAATGCAGACTCACAACCAGTAAATGTGCAAAGAATAAGAGACTGTGTTTTAAACAGAACAACTATACCACAACCCCTTCCAATTGGCTCGGAAATTATCCTAGAAAAGGGGACTACAAGATTATAAGAGCCAGAGATAATGAAAATCTGAATCAAAACAGTATTTGCTAGATGTGAGAGTACCATTGTACCTATAAACTCATAGCACGTGTGAATGGATGCACAAGACCTGAATAAGATCAAGCCAACCTACTTCCAGCACTGAACGTGAAAGGCCTCTTAAAATCCTACACCTAGTTAGGAAGTACTGAAGCTTATAGGTGTTGGTGCAAGGATAGTCAGCTTTGTTCAGAGGCATGGCTCCTGAGGAACAACTCATATTCCAGTAGACTGTCCTGTACCACACACATATGGGTAGAACTAAGTGAACTCAGTAGGCATAGGAAAACAAATACATGAAGTTGGGAGGGGAAAGTGGTGGATGCAGTAGAGGAGGAATTATAGAAGGAATGGGGGTAGATTTAATTAAGACACATAATATGTGCGTATGAAATTATCAAACCATAAAAATAATGTATGACACCTATTTATTTTTCTTTCATACTTGATTGATAATTATGGGTTGAGTTTATAATATTAGCTATCAATTAACTCATATGAGCGAAGAAACCATAATATTGCTTTTACTATTACACTAATTTCTGTATATTTATTAGACAGTTATCCGATTCAAGGGAGATTAATTCATGGAGCAACAACTGGCATTTATAAAAAGTGTGGAGACATCTTTTCATAGTGGCAGTACACGTGCAAGCACCGTGTTGCTGTGTCTTTGCACTGTCCCGTGGATTGACCTAACTGAGCCAAAGAAGGAATGAAGAAATCACACACACATAAGTTCTGATCAGGTAATGTGTGCTTTCAGATGGAGAAGCTCAATGTGTTTATTAAATACAATCAAACAGGAAAGTGGGGTTTTTGTATGTAGCTCAACAAGGAGGCAGGATTAATACACACAGCTTACAAAAGGCAGGGTGATTATATTCAGCTGAACAAGGAAGTAGGTTTGGCAGATCTTGGTAGGTTTCTGTACTGGAGCAGCCTTCAGAACGTAGCCATCTGAGGGAGAATACTAGGTGGATGTTTTCTGCACACACTGTCAGAACTGACACTCAGACTGGGGGAGGGCTTTCTCATCCCTCTGAGCCTTACCAGCAAAAGCTGTAATTCCCATGGGCTGAGGTGTTGAGGTCCTTGGTATGGTCCTGCCCATGTCAACAATACACTGTCACTCAGGACTTCATCTGCTCCTTACACTGTGCGAAGTTCTCCATCCATTTTCTAAGCTGATACCTCCATTTTAACAGTGAAGGAACTAAGGCTCAGACAACAACAAGGAAATCCATAATGTGACCAAAACCTCACAGGCTGTGAGTGAGCAGTGGAGTTTTGCCTTGAACCAAGTCTGCCCACTTGGTTCCAAATGTGTTTCAAATGTAATATTTAAAATGTGAACTACATATATCACTGCAATCATCATCTCAGATTCACTGTTTAAACTATGTATGCCGTGACCTGCTCAACTATGTAATTAAAACCAGCCTACTGTGGTCTTTAATGTGAGCAAAGTCAAACTGTGCAAGAGGCACTCCACAGCTTAACTGGGCCAATTCTTTCCTTTAGAGTGACCCATCGCCGATCAGCATGGTGCTAATGATGGCTGTCGTACATCAGGGGTTATGAATGACAGTTTGTCCTCATTCTGTAAAAGAATGGATGTATCACCACCCATTTAGTCTTCTTTCAATTCCCAAACCCATGCTGATGGTGGTTAAACGGCAGACCTGAAATTGTGAGGCCACAGACAAGAATAGTAATGAATGATCATTGCCAGGGCCATATTGCAAACTTATTATCAGCTGTACATTATTCTAACCTAAATTTAACTTGCTCCATTACATCCCAAGAGGGTAGTTCTAGGTTTCCCATGACCTTGGCAACTGTGATTAGATCAGTAACAGAGACTTTGGGGTAACCCATTGATTGAGTAGGATGAAGTTAATCAGATAAATTACTGATGTATTCAAATGCTAGGATGTCTCTAACTAAAATCTGTGAATAATTACTTAGGCTGGAGACCCCAGAGAACCTAGCGATCTATGATTCTTTCCCCTCCTGATCTTGCTTGACTCATGTTCTTGTGTTGTTTGGAAGTTTGGTTCCTTGGAATCAATCAGCACCCAGATGAGGGAGATGTCTTAAAGTTTCCTTCAAAAGCGGGAAGAAGTCTTTGGAAGTACACATGCATACATGTGTATATAGTGGTTTACAGTTCACATATGCAAGTACACAGTCCCCTTGCTGAATATTATGAGATGGTACAAGCCACCTGGAAATAGTTTACTTATCCCATAATGGGCTAAAGGGCTGACCTCTCTTTAGTATGGTGATGATTCATTCTGGTCAGCTGCATGGTGGTGCTTTCTGTCGCTGTTGAGGGTTTTTGTTGGCTTGTTTTCTAGGAGTCATAGAACAAATAAGATATATTTGGGTCCTATCATATGTCTTATAAAGTATTAACTGTTTATTAAAGGTACAGTCTGATGTACCTTCATGGCCATATAGTCTATAACACTTTTATTAAACATTAACCCTTATATTACAACATAATGTGACAAGGTAGAGAGTGTTCTCTTTGCCCTTGGCAGGGTTTGGAAATATTTTAAAAACTAAAACAAAACAAAACAAAACAAAACAACAACAACAAATAACAAAAACCAATTTTATGAGGGCATAATCACCTTGTAAATTAAATTCAAATCTAGGACATATAGAATGACATTTCCTCATTAACTCTCTTGTGAGTTTTTCATGGAGTGTCTTTGTTTTCCTTGTGTCTCACACAAACCATCTACCTTAATTTATTGGTTTAAGAATTGCCTAATTACATAGGTAAAGAAAAAATTCTATGATTTTCCTTCCTTCCAGATTTAGTCTCCTTCCAGAGGAACTAGGAACCATTTCTTGCATTTTTTTTAAAGCTGGTATGTTGTCAAATCTCTACCTTTGCAATGTTGGCAGGCATTGCCCAGAGCAGAATGAAATGAGTAATGAGTGCTGCCTGTCTTTGTAAAGGTAATATTGCATTCATCTTTAGAATTATGTTATCATTTTTTCATGTGGAAATGGAGAATGAAGAAAGGGTAAGGATGTTCCACTTCCATTGAAGACCTCATATAGAATCTAAATAAATAAGTAAATTGGTGGAACCTCCAGCTAAATAGCACACTTTCTGGATAACAACTAAAGCCACAATCTTTAACCATTAAGATTTTGCTTTTGAACAGACAGAATACTTCTGTGAAATATACATGTACATACACACACACACACACACACACACATCAGTATTAGTCAAAGACTTTGAAATGGTTGGAAAACAGAGCACACTCTCATTAACTTGCTCTAACATAGTACCCAGTGGAATTTATAGAGATAAAACTTCCACTTCTGATATTCAGCTTTAGCCAGATTTTATCTACACCCACCATCAACTGTGTTCCTGAATAGATCACTACATATTCTTTCCCCAGCAAAACAGATCTGTCATCAAATCTTCTTCAACTAATTTACAAGTTTCCCCTGTCTTATATGTCATAGTCTACAAAAATCACTGGAGAATACTTGAAGGGCAGGTTGGGAATGAATATTGGCACTGTTGATTGAGTTTTATCCTGGTGTTGTGGTATAAAACCAACTCATTTGTCCGGATGCTGGTTGGCCCACCATGGTTAGTTAAGGTTACTGGATAAACATCTGGGGGGACTCTCTCTTTGGCCTAACTCTGGACTAAACCTTACACTAAGTAAGTTCCTGGCATACCATGGCCACATGATAATTACCATTTATTGGTAGCAAGGCTCTAGGGTAGGTTTGCATCACTGACCTCAACAGAGCCTCTAAAGGTACGTATTGATGTGACATCTCCACTCTAAACCTAATCCTGAGGATGAGAATGAAAACATCCTCCCTTTGAATGTGAATAGTAGAAACACTTTCTACTAAGCTAAAGGGATAGCACACGAGTTCAACTGAAGAATGATTATAATTTTACAAAACTTGGTTGAAAGGAAACCATATAATATTAATACACATTTCCCTGCAAAATTGCCTCTAGGTTAGCAATAATTATTGAGGGAGATGTGAGAGAGTGTTTCTGTTGAATTGCTTTTAGCATTCAAAGTGGTGGTCCAAAGTGGTGGTGATGGAGGGGTTCTTTAAATAGCCCTGAGAATGCTGAGCTTTATAAAAACAGTAGATGATGTTCTCAGCATCCCAGCCAAGCTATACAACCAACTGACATGGGTATAAATATTCATGTCAATAAATAGGATACCGATGAATCCACAGACAGCTAGAATCACCTGCACATTGTCACTTCACTGGAGATATGATTTGTTGAGGAAAAGCTTTCCATTAGAGTATCCTCACAGAGCAGCCAGTGCCCTTGTGTAGAAAAGCTCATTGCAGATGTGGGGAGGGATCCAATCCTCCTTGTCTCCCATAGAGCCAATAGATTCCATATTAACGAGATAATCAGACTGCTCACCTATCTCTTTGTTCAAGGATGTGCTGACATCATAGAAGATAAATCTGTCAATTCACACTTTCAATAAAAACATGAATTTCCTTATTGTTGTTATTTCTGTATGCTATTCCCATCGACACCACCTTCCTTTGTGAAGATGATTTATCAAACAACAACAACCAATGTCAAGAGAAGAACACTCTACCAATTTACCCTATTTTTTAACCTCTTAGAAAAGATGAAGTCGGGCTGGTGAGATGGCTCAGCGGGTAAGAGCACCCGACTGCTCTTCCGAAGGTGATAAGTTCAAATCCCAGCATCCACATGGTGGCTCACAACCATCCGTAACGAGATCTGGTGCCCTCTTCTGCAGTGTCTGAAGACAGCTACAGTGTACTTACATATAATAAATAAAATACATCTTTAAAAAAAAAAAAAGAAAAGATGAAGTCTGTGTATGACTCACACTGGGACTAGTGACCTGGTGTTTTTAACATTGGTCACTCAGCCCTGTAGAAAACTAGGAAAGTTCTTTCCCTCTGAACACTTTATTTCACTTTTATTAAAGGGTGAATGTGTTTTCTATTAGACATCACATTATTGAGGCATGTCTGCCTACCGAGAATACGTTAATGCAAAGTCATGTGTGATGCATACTTTATTTCTGGTGTCCCTGCACAGACAGAAATTTCAACAAATATTCTCAGTTGAGTGTAACTGTCCAAGTTACAGTTTACATATTTTTTGAGACAAGAACCAAGAAGGTGAAAATATGGCACTTTAAAAAGTGTTCCACTAAATTAATGCTACAGCCAGGAATGGTGTGTTTAATGGCGCAGGTCTGTCATTTGATGCTTTGACCCTTTTATGTCCACTCTCATCTTCATCTGATGAGACAAAAAACTATATAGACTGTTTCCTCCTTGAAACAGTGCTAGGCCCTACATAGAGGTACCATACTCTGCTCCCTTAAAGACCCTTTATTGATCTATGCAAAATCCTGAGGGACAAGGAGCTAGATATCCCCACCATGGGGAAACATAGGTCAAGGAAGCAGGTTGGTAAATTGAAGAAAATAAATACACGCCCTTGTATATGTGATGAGTGTGATTTCAGGAAAGCATTTTGGGGGTAGGGGTGAGGAAGCATCTGACAGCTCAATCAATTTCACTCACAACGAAGGCAGATGTGCTGACTTTCACACTCCGTAATACACTGCTCATGGTCACACTTACCAAATGTCAGCTCTTGTGTCCAGGAGTCACAGCTAAAGTGGATGGACATCTGGACCAGTTTCCCCTGGAAATTTCATCAGGAAGGTACCAATGCAATATCTGGCCAAAGACACCCTGTAGTATGAGCTCAGAGCAGCACAAAGAGTGCTCAGGGCAGTATTTCTCCAGAGAGCTATTTCAGATTCCATATAAAAGTAACGGGTGGCCTTGGATAAATCATTCCTCTCATTTATGTGCTGAACGAGAGAAAACAAGTCAAGAACTGATGCATGCAAAAGCATTTGGAGGTGATGGATGGGGACATTAGGGTGCATTTTGTCAATGGCATGCCATTAGAGAAAGCCATTTCATAGAGTAAATTAAGAAAACAAACCGGCTACGTGACACACTTGGAGGTGCCACTGGCCACTGTGCTTTTCCTCCTCCTGGACTGGAGCAGCAGAGGACTGATGTTACCACTCTCACTGTTAGCTACCTATGTCTGTCTGAGACTCAGACCTTCACCTTGGGCTTCTCTGTAACTATGGCCACTCGTGCAACCTGGGAAGCCTCTGTCTGGCCAGCTTTGATTTCCCTTCATTGTCTGGAACTGTGACTTAACCCTGTTCTTGCTGTTCACTTTCATGTGTCAGTGGCGTATTCTCTCCACCCCATTTTAAGATTCATCCGAAGCAAGTGGTGGGTCTTACAAATAAATCTCCCTAGCCTACAACCTGGTTTACAGCATTCAGTACATATTTGTAGTTTTCATCTGCTGTTAACTTTGCTCATTTTTCTCGCAGACCGAGACCTATTGTTTGCCAAACTGATGAATTCATTAGGAAATCATGTCCTTGACTGGAGGAGCTGGAAACACACATCCAGAAAGAATGAACACTGAACTCAGCTCACAAGTACACAAACAACACTTAGAAATGTGTGGGCAGCTACTGCAGCATCAAAGGGACTGAGGAAGCTGAGGGAAGCAACCAGAAAATATGAATTCCTGGAAGAATTACATAGTTGTCATGTGAGCATGACAGGGGGCTGCCGCAGGTGCATGGCCGTGAGCCCAGGCACGGGAGGATCATTTCTGTTCCAAGTCACTCGCGACTTCAGGAGCCTCTACTGAAAAGCTCAGCCTGTCTCCAAGGTCATCCACTACCATCAAGGTAGAAATGGGCCATGAAATCACAGACCTTTTCTCCTGGTGAGAAGGCGCTGAGTGCTTAGATGCACCGCATGGTAACTGTGGCTTCATAAAAATCAAGGCTGATGGATGAGGAGGAGGCGCTCAATATTCGTATGTTTAGTCTGTTCCCGCTTTTAGTGCAACTGTGGCTGGGCCTCCTAATGAAATCGCATCCCTCTCTCACCATCACGCAGACACAGATGGGCTTGCATAGGAAAGAGCCTTTACCTCAAGATTTTTCTCCTGTAAGGCTTTCCTTATCCCAGAAGAAAACAGGAGTCAAGGGAACCCACGGCAATGTTTTGTTAGGTAGTTCAAATTGGTAGACAGGAATTTTAAAAGCTCATTTCGGGTCGCCAGTGTGGGTTTTTAGTTCCCTAACATGCCATGCAGTCTCAAGGATTGCCTTTCTTGTCTGAAGGGCTGTGACTAACAGGAAGTTAAGATAAATGGTGGGTTTTAATTTCCTTTTAAAAACAACTTTGCTTTAAAAAAATGATGACGAGCAGAACAATTAAATCCTTCTCGCAGGACTCCAGTGGAATTACCTTCTGAGAGATGGGTGCTGAGGGATGAACTTTACCCACTACAGGGTGGATCTCGGGCTGGAAGGAGAAAAGCTTGTAGCCAAGGCTACCGGTGTGTATCAGACGTGGACATCTTCCCAGAACCTGGCAGCTTCCAGAACTTGCACACACATGCACGCGCATGTCAAGCAAATGAGAGAGCCAACTGCGTTTGATGTAAACAGGATGGACCCATGCACTTACCTCTCCGTTGACCAGGAGGAGTTGGGTATTTGCAGAGTTGCCACAAGCAGACTGTTTGACAGAGGGAAAGCTCACCCTTTGAGGAACATCCAGAGGCTCTACACTCTGAGGTTTCTTTTTAACTACCCAGCTTGACCCTCACAGGTTAATGCTACTCTACTACAAAATCATCCTCTTTCTGGCCACAGCTGAACTCACAATCCTGATTATTCCTGAATGCCAAGTGGAAAATTGTTCAAGGTCATCATTAAGAGTCCAATATCAGTGTGGAGTTCTTTCTTTGATTAACTTTGTGACTATGGTGAGGGCCAGTGGCCCTCTGTGAACCTCAAATAATCCACAGAGGTTAACTCTATATAGGAACCAAATAAGTGGGGGTTCTCATGGAACTTAGGTAATGGTGCATTTTCATCTTCTAGGGAGAAGTGAGGCAGATATTTGGAACACTCACACTCAGCAAGTTGGCTAACGATTACAAAGTAGGAGAAAAACATTCTGTCTTAAGACTTATTTCTAGGAAGAAGTTGGGAACTTTCTATGAAAAGCATAGACAAAGACTTCTGAAATGGGACCTCCCTACCCAGAGATAGCAGTGTTCAAAGATGCCTCAATCAGAAGAGGTATCCTTTGATACCTCAGTTCACTGTTGCTTAGCAATTAAATAAATGAGAACAGGACAGGAAAAAACATAGAGAAGTACACAAACAGAGGGATATCCCAGGTTTACCAGAGACAGGCATTTTCAGGGGACTTGGTGAGGGTGGCATCATTCTTGGGAACACCAAGTACTTTATCTGCAATGGACAAACCCCAAATCCTCCCAGCTGACCTGGGTCACAGTCTTATTTACTTATACAATGTAGAAGATGAAGGCAGACGTAATGCTGGCCATCTGTCAGAGTAATACTGACCTGTCCCTGAAAGGGATTTCAGCAATCTCCTATCATCTTTGTAAGACAAAATAATATCATGGCACAAGGGCAAATCATGCACAAACAGAGCTAGAAAGAAATGGTGCAATTCAGGGGGGAAGAGACACCCCAAGAGATGGCACATCAATATATACCATGTTAGCAACTTGATACTCAAAACCTCTCTCTCTCTAATCAGGGATTAGAAGAGATTTTGTAAGGTGTGATATTCAAGCTAGAAACTCAGGCTCTCTAGTCTGCTTCTCACAAATGCCCATATTTCTTAAACAGGGAGTTGATTTTGGTTCATAAAGCATGAACACAAACAGAGCCCCTCTGACACAAGGCTACTGAACCTCTCTGGGGAAAGGGTCAACAGACAGAAGCCTGCCCAGAGAATCTAGAGACAGAGCAGGCTGACCAAACTGACCAAACACACACTGTTTACCAGATGCCAGGCAGATATCTCCATGTCAGAGTTCACATAACACGCTGCTTCCTGAAGACACTGATATTAGTCCATGAGGAAGCCAGGACTTGGGCTGGCTTGGGAGTGTCTTCAGCCCTTGCGATGTCCTGGGCCTCCACCTTGATGTTGCCACTCAGCCACATTGAAAGGTGCTTCAGTAGGCTCTTACATGAGGAATAGACAATGTCTCGGGCCCTCTGAGACATTTTTCCTCTCCTTCTAAAACAGAAATTGTCTTCTATTACAAAGCACCATAAGAAGTTCATTGTTGTTTGTGTCGTGCATTCCTATAGATGGACAGAGTCTGAAATTATCATTCCCTTGCCTTTTCATTCTCCTTTGGAATTGCTACCAATTTATCTTCAAATATTTTTGATGAAATATCAGATATTATCTTTCTGTTATCTTTTAGGCATTAATTTTTTTGGTTCATAGGCAGAGTTACAGAAAGGACATTTTGATGGACTCAGATAGAGCTTAGAACCTCCCATTTTCCCTAAGGAAACTGACTCTAGTGGCAGTGGTGTTGATTTTTTCATAACCTGGAGCTTACGAGTGCTTAGAATTTGAGGATGAAAATAAAATATGAAACCTGTTCATCATATTGCCCGATAATGAAATACAAAGCACTGGATTTATAGCCACCATTCTTGAATGATGCCTTGCTATGCTATGCCAACAGAGAAGGCTTTACACAGTTCTTGCAGAAGTCCCAGAAACAGTTCATGCATGTGGAGTGTGGCCTGGTTGCAGAAATTTCTGTGGATGGTCAGTCCAATCCTCTAGATATAGCAGAATGGGTCATTTCCTAAGAGTACACACTGGAAGGCAATTTTAGCAAGTATTTCACTTAATCTTTTTGTGTTCAAATGTGGTTTAAGGGCTGTGCACACACACGTGTCCTCAGGATCATACCTCCATCCCTGGAGATATCTTCCTTTGCCTTGTAGAGATGTCTGAGCCCACATCATGGTTAACAGCCAGGAGAAATGCCTTTTCAGTACTTTGCATCTCTGTCCATCCCCTAGGAAAGGGCACCGAGGCAACAATCTTCACACAGAGTCAGCAGATTAAGGGAGGATTGTCAGCTTCTCTTAGGACCTCATCCATCTCAGCTCCCACGGTCACAGACTCTTCTCGTCGGGAAGCCCGCGCACCTGTTGCACAGTGTCAGGTCAGAAACTGACATGCCTAAGAGACGACAACTAAAATGGACAGAGATAACTATGAGAATTTGTGCTGCCATTTGAAGAAGACTGTTCCAGCTGGTGCTAAAATCAAGAATTCCTTCCAGGAATAGCATCAGAGGAATGACAATGGTTAGACCAATGGAAAGGCAACGCAGTGGGCACGGACGTACCACAGATTTAAGATCTTATTGTAATTCGGGGTGTGGGGATGTGCTCTTGTAAACCCAGCAGTTAAGAAGGGGAGACGGGAGGATCAAGAGTTCAAGATCATCCTCTGTTACACAGAGTTCTAGGTCAGCATGGGTTATCTGAGAAATATCACTATTTCAGAAAAATTGAAACAACAATAAAATAAAAAGCAAAATAACCTTCTACAAACAAGCAAAGCCCCTACAAACAACAATAGCAAGGTGCTATATTGCTTTTCCTCAATGGTTCTTTTAGATCAGTTATTCTCAACCTGAGGGTCATGACCACTACAAGGGTCAACTATCAGGCATCCTGAACATCCTATATTCACATTATGATTCATAACAGTGGTGACATAATAGTTACGAAGTAACAACAAAAGCATTATATAGTTAGACATTATAACAGCATGAGGAACTGTATTAAAGTGTTGTAGCATTAAGAAGGTTGAGAACCACTGATCTAGACAAAATGAAAGAGGTATATACAATGTCCCCAGCCCACCACTGGTCCCGCCTTCTCATTGAAAAAACGTGTCAGTGGAACTATTAAAACAAAAATGAAACAGTGGGGTGGGGGTGACCACCCCGTGTCATGAGGATAAAGGAGAATGTTTAGTGAATGGGTGTCTGTCCTCTGAGTTGCCCTCTGCTCACTACCACTGTCACGTCCCAAACAGCAGTCACAGCCTTGACAGTCTTTCTGTCTCCATACATTACAGTGGCCAAAGATGGAAGCTGCACCTTCTGCAACCTAAGAGGAGACAAACGGCAGTGTGCTGCAGGCAGAACCTCCTGTCAGTACCTTATCAATGAACCTGCCAGCCTGGGATTGGTAGGCCATAAACAGTTATTGAAAAATTAGAAAAACAAACCCACTCTTCTAATTGTTCAGAAGGGGATTACTCAAATCGCAATAAATCATCCGAGCCCCAGGATAAACCTTCCCCGCCCGCCCTCCCTCAGGCAGCCCAACCACGCAGCACCGATTTAAAAATCTTGCAATTTTATTTGCATATAAAGGCCGCTAGATATAGAATATCACAATAAATTTAAAGGAAACAACTGCTTTCCTAAATTGGAAGGTAACGTAAAAGAGAATAGCGCTCAATGACATCGACAGTGGGAGACCAGAAAGGATTATTAGCAACAATATTTTGTGCTAGCAAAGATTGCATCAACACACAGTGCAAAATGGGAGGGGGGAGGGGAGTGAGAAGACAATGCAGGGCCTTTAAATAGAAAGGACGACTGAGCCTTATTTAGTTCGCTTCCGATGCATCCACTGGAGTCTATACACACCGGTTACTGTACCTAGACTGGACTCAAGTTCTTTAAGACCTTGAGTTTGCAGAAAGAATGGGCCAGTTCCTTCCGACGTCTGGTGTGCTGCTACCGATGCGGCTTCGCAGTTGTACTGTCCTTGGCAAGATTAAACTCCCAACTGAGTCGTAATGCACAAAAAATAGTTTTATATATACATATATATATATAAATCCGCACTGAAAAGGAGTCTGCACACTTTCTTTTTCCTTGCATGACCATCTCTTGACGGATTCTTGTCTCCTTATTTTTTAAAGCTCAAATAATTTAAAAGAAACAAACAGTGAGAGTTGGTAGCATCGTGATATGGATCTCTCTGGCTAAGCCTCCACATGAGGGCTGCTTCTCCCCCACCTCAGACACAGTCTTCTTTATAGCCAGAGTGAAGCTATGGTTTTTCCAAACCAGCTTCTGTTGAGATTGCTCTAAATTGGGGCCACATTTGTAAAATAAAAATGAGGAAGTACCAAGAGATCAACAACAAGACATCGAAAATTAAAACATATCAAACAATACTCAGAGTTGTGCAAATCTGGGTGAGTTTTCAAAACACTGACTTTGTGTTTCTTTCTGTCTTTTTTTTTTTTTTAAAAAATCTTTTCCTTTCAGCTTAAAGCATATTCAAATAAGACTTTTTAAAATCATCATTTTTTTTTTAAAGAAAGCTTGGCTGTCCTTTGGCAAATACTAACAATTTACAATGGCGTGGCCTTTGAGCAAACAGAAGTCATTTTACAAATTCACAATGCTCCTTTGATTTCAAATCCATACCCCACTCAAAAAAGCAAAAAAAGAGGTGGCACGACGCTAGCATCTTTTTCTTTTTTTTTCCCCCTCCTGTTCCGACAATTTACAAAAAGAACTCGCAGGATTTGGAAATAAACAAGTCAGAGAATGTGAGTTTATAATTAGAAAAATGGCAGTTTGTAAACTGTCCCTCACATTCCAACGGGATGCTGAGCTCTTTAGGAGCCCTGTGGGTTTGGAAGGTCAAATATGATTGGAGGGTTGGTCGGTTGAAAGCTGACTGTACAGGTTGAGGCATTGATGTAGGTGGTGTAACCGTCGGTCATGATGCCGTACCCTGTAGGAAGACAGTGTCACCGTTACTGCAGTATACACAAATGATGGTGGAGGTTGAGCACAGGGCCACGGGCAGGGAGAACAAGGACATCTTTGTCAGAGGGCAAGGGGATGAAATTCAGTGGGCCTTTCCAGATACCACAGATTTCAGGAGCTCCTGGCCAATTTTGCTGTTTGCTTTAAAAGGGGGAGAATTCTCCCCTCCAACACAGAGTGATTCTTCCCTGTGTCCTCTTTGCTTAAACACTGAACTCATCAGGCGAAAGACATGATAGCTGTATCATTGAGAATAAAGAAAAGTATTCCTCTACCTTTCAAGTATCATCTTCGTTGCAAACTCCTGCATTAACTATTAAGTCGCAGGAAGGAAGTGGGTGGCCTAAGAGCATACAACCTGGCTCCAGGAGAAGGGAAATGAAAGAGCTGTGGTTCCTCCTCATCCCTACAGCGATCTGTCTCCTTAATAACTAACCACAGGTCACTGATTCTACCTGAGTTATGTGATTTTAACGCTAAGTCCCCCTCACTCAGAAGCATTGCCTCTTCAACTGTGGGAGGTAGAGACATCGCCACGGGATTCCGTTTCCTGACCAGACCCAGACAGAGCAGAGAGGAAAGCACCCCAACATGAAAGCTGAGGCAATGTCACGGCATCCCTGGCATGTAGACTTTCTTTATAGTTTTTAGCATGTTGACATCTTTGGGCTTCTTGGAAGTTTGCACATTTCCGGGGACACCCTACAGCGTCTGCAATGAGTCGGTAATTCTATGTCCACACTGGACTCAGTGGTATATAAAAACAGCAAAGGAGAAATAAAATGACGGGGACTTACAGAAATTACTGATAAGGTTCTTATCCCTCCACCCTCCTCCTGCTCCATTTGCTAAAATTTTTCCAAGTGAGCCCGTGGAGAGCTTAATGAGGGTCAATGGAAAAATCTCTTAAGAAAAGAAAAGCTGCATTTAAAATGTGCACTGTTTGGTTCCGGGGTCATAAAGTCTTGTTATCTCTCTCCATCAAGAGGCTGGTATTTGCCCTCTCTCTGCCCTCTTTAGCTGTCTTAAGTGAATAAAAGCAAGTCACGTTTATTTGAATATGATCACTTCCCTTTAAAGCAAGTTTATTATTGTGGGGCTTCAGTGGAATTCTCCAATTGTCTGGCCAGTTTAAGGTAAATTAATGACTTAACCCCCCTCCTCCTTTTTTAAAGGGTGAAATTCAAACTCAAAGGAATCCTACAGGAATTCAAACTAGTGTTCAAGATAACAGCCCCACCCCCATCGTGTCCTCCAGGAAATACAGTTTAGATAGGCTGGCCCATATCTCTGTTCTTCCCTCTCCTAAAGAATACTCACTCACCCCTGCTTAGGGAGCAGAGGAGACTCAGCTCCTCCGGCTCGCTCCAATGCCTCCTCCTGCCTCCTGCCAGAGCTGCACCCCTGCTTTCTGGCCAGTTAGCTAGTGCCTGTATTTGGAGCAAGCTGATTTTTCTCTGGCCTCTGAGGAGAATTTCTCAATATGTTCTTTATGACTCGCCTAACTAGGAAGCCACCGTGCTTGTGGACTCTGTGGAGTAGACTTGGCGTTCCATTTCACCAAGCACACAACCCCACACACCTCAACTTGACTCTGACATTTATAAGTAACTCCAGAAAGCCACAGTGCGCAGCGGCGGGAATCATGGCAGCTGCCTACATAAGCACTTCTGCCTCATACAAATATACACACCCCAGCCAGTCTTGTAGTTTCTGAGACCTCAAGATCAGCTGACGCTGCTTGTCTACAAAAGCCCAGCAACATCCTGGTTTGAAAAGGCAGAGTAGACAAAAACCCAGAGCCCTGAAGATTCCATGAAACTTTTGGTTTCTGGGGCCTTGACTCAGCTTACCTTGAAAGACAGAAACCAACCAGTGGACATTTTCTGTTAGAGATTTCATTGTTTCAATTAACCTCAGCCAACGGTGCTAACAATTTCTGACAGTTCTGAGCATAGTGAGGAAATGCTGATTTGCAGAGGGTGTTTCCTTCCAGATCTGTTAGGAAGGTTTCCTCCCTCGTACAGAGCAACCCTGCAGAGATCAGCCTGTGTTCCCGGCTCTTCCTGGTTTCGGTATATAAGACACCACAGAGACAGGCAGGGACCATAGATTCTTTGGGCCGTGTCTACCCTTCAGGGCAACTTGTCTAACTCCCTTAAGGAAAAAAAAATCTGGCCTTATTGGTGCTGCAGCAATGGTTATAGCCCTAGATTCCAGGGTTGCCCGGGGAGAATGTGGGGCCTGTGGTAACTACTTGCCTTTCTACTTAAAAGACAACAATACAAAATATTTATTAACCTCATAGGTGTGAGCTTTTCTCATGAGCTTTCATCTCATAAACGAGTTCCCTTTGAATAAAGCTCAGGGATCACTGAGCTCTCACCGTGCCATGTCCAGCCGAGGCTGCCTGCTGGAGAGGGTGAGGCCATGGAACACGGCACCTAGTCCATCCCTGTGCTCTTACCTTCGTGAATCCCACCGAACACATGGAGCTTGGGCCGAATGCGCCTCTGGACTGTGTTTAAGAGCTCCACGCAGCCCACCCTTTGAAGCTCCTTTGGAACCCAGTCTCGAAAACCTAAGGGCAGAATGCAATCAATACTCTTAATTTTCTTTCTTCAGGTAAGGTTTCATGCTGACTTTCAGGAAGCCATAACTCATCGGAAAGTTTATTATGTTATCTGTAATCCCAGCCTCCCCATTAAAGCTCAGAATGGCTTTTAAGGAACGTTCACTCATCGTTTTGTCTTCTTTGGATTCTTGATTAATTTTTTTTTTTTTTGGTTTCCATTTTTCCCCCCTTTCCAGTTAATTAACATTCTTTTTCTGCAAGAAGTTTGATTTATTCAGCCACAGGTTTCGAATCTTCTCCGTAAGATCAATGGCATTTATTCCCGGCAGCCCCATAACAGCTCGTCCCCACTCGATTCTGCTGCTTTCTCATCTTCAAAAGTCTTTCTGGTACATAGACGTACCGGTTTATTCTCATGACAACTCACAGAAGGGAGATGTGGAAGAGCTGCCTGGGAACTGGCCACAGGATGCCTTCATCTGCTTAGAGACACTCTTAACCCTTGCTGGTTCCTGGCAGTGAAAGATTTGGAATACCCAGTTGCTTCTCCAATCCTCTTTAGCAACAGACAACGTGACCTTATGGTGGCATCCAGCAAGCTTGGGCTAATTGACTGGTTTTAAAGTAAAAGCCACTTAGTCCTCTGCTTAATGCAGAAAATCTATAAAACACTGACATCAATTATAGCAAAAGTCAGCTATCTAGATGATTATAGCCTAAAATGAAATCCATACACCTCAGCAGGATGGGGCATGGAGAAGCCAGGTGGGATGAAAGGCTCTGCCACAATCTGTGGAAATCCATTCCACAGCTCCATTAGGTACTTTTTACTGTTAGAAGTGGCTGGGCAGGAAGGGACCAATTTCTGTTCTACTTGGCTAGGCAGGAGGCATGAATCTTTCGTCTCTGTGAAGACAGGGTAGCTGGGGTGTGGTCAGTGGCTGGAGAGACTAGGAAAAGTAACAGATGAGAGTGAGTGCCTAGCAAAAACCAAACTAGGGTATACGGAGCTATGAAGAAAAGGGAACGCTCTGAATCCATAGAGATTAACATTATTAACCTCGTCGGTGTGTCTTCTTGAAGGAAAACCACTTCATTGTGTCTATGAGTACCTCAGATAACATCTTGCTGAGACTATTAATAGCAGAGAGTAAATAGCACATATAACTTCCTTCACACTGAGAATTCAAGAATTCAAACTCTCTAGCCCCAATCCAAGCCCTAGCCCAGCACAACATTTTTCAAAGAACCCCACACTTAAAGCTCTTTAAGTTGTGAAAGCTTTGTCTGACTTCTGGGTGTGGACCTCCCTCTGATGTATGTACACCCTGGTTTATCTCGGTTTTACTATGAAAAGAGGGGCAGCAGCCTCTGTTGTAAGCTTTGCCAGGATGCTGGATTGTGTAGACTATTGTGTGGAGACTCTGTGATTACTATCACTTGCCTCATGCCAAAATAAATGACTTCATTGTGAACTGTCTGTTCTGTTTGAAGTCATGTTCGGAGGAACGCTCTAGTTATAGGAATGCTTCTGGGCTGCAGCTCTCCAGAACCCTCACCATGAACTGCACCCAGCCAGGCTGCACAGGTGGAGAAATCAAGCTGACTAGAATGTTTCTGCAGTGCACTCTTGCTGAGTAAGTCACCATAGCCAAAATATTTGGTTGGCAATATACTGATTAAATTAGTCTAAATTAATAATGATTAGATTAAGCTCTTTGGCAAATACAGTCTTAGGGAATGCAGGAGAGGTGAAGCGCTTCAGAGAGAGAGAGGTGTGGGCATGGTGGTCGCATGTGTACTACACTGACGACAACAGAATTAGCCTTTCTTCTCGCTTCACCATCGCTATCATGTGGCTCCGTGGCCTCAGCCCGCATCCATTCCTCTTTCCATTTGTTCAGGAGACACGGATCCCTCCCTTTGTAAGGGAAGGAAAGCGGTGCTGGGTGGTTCTTAACAGGGGTGTCTACAAAGATGAAACATGCATTGGCAATGAACAATAAAATGTTTTCTTCTGCAGGCTGGTAGAATGGAGGTTCATACTTAACAAGGTAAGAGCAACAAAAATCACCTCCAACCCAGTATGACCAAGAAAACTCTTATTAATACCATGCACTGCAATAAAGTCAAAAAAGGTGTTCCCCACAAAACAAAACAAAACAAAACAAAGAAATATCAACATGTGCATTCAAATGGAAATATTTGCATTTTCCCGAGCTTGCTTAGCTGGAAGTGTCTGTACAAAGTAGATGGCGAGATCTCCGTGGTGGGTCCTGGCTCAAAATGTCCTGTAGCAAGCCAAACCATTAACGGGCTTATCAATAATTAGGATTGAGTTATTTAAATCGGATAACTATCTTCTGACTGATAATCTGGGTCACTAGGGTGGTGGCTTTGACACCCAGACATCATATAAATCAGAATGCTGCCACAGTATGCAAGAAAAATACCTATCTGTAAGTCATTTTCAGGGCAAGTCCTTACTGAAAATATTTCATCTTAAAATTTTTTTTCTCATATAATCATCTCAAATGTTAACCTTTAAAGATACCCCAGGCCCGGTGCTATGTGTGAAAGGAAAATGAGCTCCTTTGAACAAAAGTTTCTTTCATTTTCCTGCCATTCAAACACCTATGATTGCTAGGTCTCTCTGTCTCCTTCCGTGTCCCACCCTATCCCTTTACTGTAAAGCGAATACAGTTCTTAAAATAAATTACCAAGCTTAAAAGACTGTGGGTTTCCATGCTCATGTGATTGATTTTTCCCCCCTGACTTGACTAAATGAAAAAAAAAATTTCATGAACACCTGTGAGCCTAGCAGAACTGCTGAGTTTAATTTCCATATTGGGTTTCTTTAAAGACACTGACTTTCTTTTTTTGTATTCTTTTTTTTTTTCCTGAAGGAAAATCATTACATTCCCGAAGCATTGCTTGCTAGGCTGCGGGAGGGGAGCATTCTGTATGACGAAAGCCCAACCTTTGCGCTTCTTACCTAGAGGAGGTCCATGTGTCAGGAGTATGTCGATGCCCTCGGGGATGAGGTTCCATTTGTCCAGCAGAGACTGGCCTCTGGGTAGGTTAAAGCCCCATCCATTAAACCACGGGGTCCTTTGGGAAGAGAACACACACGGGTCAGGCCAGCAGAATGAGCCTCGGGACTGTCACATTTCTCGAGAGTATTCACCCACGGTTTGCGCTGCTCTCTTTTCCCTTTTGATGGTTGGCCCTGGCAGCGGGCTGCTTTTCTGTTGACTGCTTCAAAACCAATCCATTTGAAAGCAGGCATGGGGCCTACAGATTGTTCAACTAGAAAGGGGCATGGGAGCCACTACAGTGGAGACTTTCCCAGCAGGCTTCTATCAAAACTGGGACAAAAGCTTTGTCTTCTTCTAAATCTCGGTGCTTCCCAAGATATCCAGCCCTGATCCAAAGTATTCCCAATCTCCCTTGGTGCTGCAGAGATAAGAAACACCAGCAGTACTTCTGACCCTCCCCCTATTACTGTACAGGTTTGGTGCAGAGGTCCTTGTTAAAGTCTCAGACAAAAGGACACTTGACTTTCCAGTGTCCACTGAAGTGTCCTGAACAGTCTGGATGGAGGCTCTGAAAAGTGAAGGGGGTCACAGAAAACTCTTCCAGTCACCAAAGAGAGGATTCTGGGGACACCTCTGGAATTTGCTTCCAACAGCATCTTTGAGCGTCTTTCCAGATCTGCTTCTGCTTCAGGAGTGAGCTTCTGAAATGGAGACTATGTGAGGAAAGGAGTGGAGATGTCTGTCTGTCTAGCTGGCCCTGACAGTGCCTCATTTACAAATGTCCTGTTTGTTAGTGAGAGAGAGAGAACAGGTTGTCTTTAGAAATCCTGCTGCCTTCTACAAGGCGTTTCCAATTGTCCTCATCCAAAACATTCAAGTTCTCTGAAAACGGCTGCTTTGCTCCTTAGGGAAATTGTGCTTCGCACTGAACACTTACAAAAGACAAGATGGACAATTTCCTGCTAGCATTCCACTTTCCTCTCCAGCTTAACCTGCCCCCACCTGCCAGGCACAGTTGATCAAATGGGCTGTGCACTCTTACTTGAAGACTGGCAAACTCTTACAATCACTGGGCAAACTAACAGGATTCCCTCAAGAACCCAGACTCATAACCACTGACAGAATATTCATTTGGTGGTGGACATGCACAGTCAATGTCATGGGCAGAAAGATGGTCATTGTAACCATTTTCAAAACCCACATTTCAGGTGACAGTATCAACCTTTTCTCCATGAGAAAATAGAAAGTTCAAGAAAGAAGAAACTGGATCCAGCTAGAAAGTGGAGGAACCTAGAAAAGCCCCCGATTTACTTGGTACCCTCTTTCTAAGTCTCCTCCTCATCTTCCTGGAGCCTGTGCCCAATTACGTGATAATAAAATGACAACAATCATGAAGACAGCTGTTGTTCATTGGGTGTCTACATCGGCAAAGTTCTAGTCTAAGCATTTTATTGCATACTTCAACCTCACAATGTTTAGCGCTCCCGGGATAGATAGCATCACAATCCATTTTACAAATGAGGAAACTAAGTAAACGTAACTTGGACATAAAAGAAGGCAATCTGGTTCCAACCAGATTTAACCACCATGCCAGTGCCTCTTCCTGTGCACTACCTGAATAACTTACTTGCCACAGATGAACCACTTCTGGACTCTTTCAAGTTTGTCTGTGGCTTGAAGATAAATGCTATCTCCATTTTATGGTTCCGATATCAAGCTGTAACATGATGGGGTAGACAGACACCTGCTGCTTTGGCACATGCAGCTCTCTCCTTCCTCTGGTGACAATGACATATTTTCACTGGTAAGTTGCTCCCTCCCTGTCATAATCTGTTTCCAGTAAGGTCGATTCCATTCTGAATCTTGGATGAAGCAACTTGCGTTTGTCTGTACATAATTTGCCTGTAATTCACTTACAAATGTACATGCTGGGCAGCTGAGTGTCCTTCCTGGGAGTTAGCCCTGCTAATGAAGAGGTAAAGTTTCTCCTGGAAACTCAAGTCTCAAGAATCGGCTGGAAGATGCTTTAGCGATCCTTTAGTCTCTACTTGAGAATGAATGAACAACAAGGAAACCCAACATAGGAAAGAGAGGGCTACAATGATGGCCTTAGACACATGGATTCAGCTGTGTCTCTATTGACCTGAGCTCCTTCTTGTTACATCCCTTCTTTTCATTAGCTTCTGGTAAGTTCCTTATAACTGAAAGCTCTACTAAATACAACCATTGAACTTGTATTAAAAAATGAGCTGTGTTATCTGTCATGGGCATTAGAGCTCCCTGTTAAAAGGTCCATAATCTTCTTACCTAGAACCTGTGAATATATCCTCCAGTGGCAAAGGTTACTTAAAATAGGGACATAATCCTGGATTATATGTGGCAGGTCTAGTGTGACCAACCAAGGCCTCTGACAATGGTCTCTAAAGGGCAGTAGGAGTGACCTTGAGTGGAGCAATGAGAGACAACTAACTCAACCTGATATGGCTGCCTTTGAAGATGGAGGATGAAGTCTGGGAGGTTAGGGATGGCAGTGGCCTTGAAAAGCTAGAAAATGGAAACTTAAAAAGTGAATTGTTGATGGAGTATGGTGGCAGATGCCTGTAATCCCAGAACTTGGCAGGCAAATCTCTGAGTTAGTGGCCAGTCCGAACTATATAGCCAGTTCCAGAATAGCCAGGGTGATCCTGTAAAATTCAGTAGGACTAGAGTCAGACTTCGATTAACACTGACAAATATGACACATTTGTGTTCCTGTAGATTGGTTAAAAAAAATCTGTAGAAACTAATCGGTATCTACCATGTTTTAGCAGGACTGGAGCTATAGGGCCCATGAGTAGTTCTGGGCCCTACTTGGTATGCTGTGTGTGCTCCATCAGAATTCTGTGAGAAAGCAATGCTCACTGTCCTCTTCTTGATTAACTAGGCAGCCCCAGGCATCAGGTCTGGGAAGAAAGCCTGAGACTCTTCTAGAAACAAACCCATCAGTCGTGTTCTCTCGTGGCCTTTAGCATGCCCCCATCCGGTTCTTGCATATTTTCATTCAGGTCTTAAACAGCAGAGCTCCCTGGCTTGGAAATGCCCACCCTTCTTCCTTTTACAGTGACCCTTGTCCAAGATTTGTCTTAAAAGGAAAAACAAAACAAAACAGAAAAACAACAACGGAACCCAGTGAGAACTCGGCATTTTGGCAGAAGAGAGACTAAAGGAAAAAAATAAGCAAAAACATCTGCTTTCCTCAATTTTGAAAACAAGCTTCTGGACCTTTGGTTCTTGTTTGGATGGAAAATAAAGAAGAGTTTGAAAGGGTCCCAAGCACACCCAAGTTGTGGGGACAGCAAGGGGCTTCGTTTTGCTGGAGACAGGCAGTTTTTGAGCCCCAGGACACCCTAGGGACTTTCATAGTCAAAAGAATAGGAGTTCATTTTTCCAAAGTTCCTCTTGTAGCTTCTTCTCTTACAAGCCCATGGTCCTACCCTCCTCTTCTCAGGAAATGCTCAGTTTAATAAGCTTCCAGGGAAAGATGAGGCTGAACTCATGGTCTATAGATAACCCAAACTGTGTTTGCTTAATGTTAAACTTGTGACAGAATGCAGAAGGGTCCAAGTTAAGGACAAAGTTTTAATGTGTCTGGCTTTTATTTGAACCCAAGCCCCTGTGTGTATAACAGTGAGTGGTTACGTTACAGTGACAGGAACATTTATCAAGGCCCTGATATATTTTAACCAGAGCCTTTATCTAGATTATTGGCTTTAATTCCTCACAGCACTCCTGAAGCATGCAGTCTCAGTCTATATTTAGATAGAAGCATGCCATTAGTGAGAGCAATTTATCAACATCTCCAGCGCTAGTATTGGTAGCTACCATGTAACCCCAAATGGGCCAACCCCCCTCTATGGTCTTCTGTTAAACGATAGTGACAAAAAAACACCTCATGTGATTTTAATGTGGGAGTCCCACAAATAATATGGAAAAATTAAAGGCATCTTCACCTGCGTCAGCCTTTCGGTCTGAACGCTGGATGGTTCCAGAAGGTGGCATGGGACTGCCAGGTGGCTTAGGAGAAACAGTGTGGTGCCGCTGCTATTTTTCATTCATCTATAGTTCCTGTCTCCTGCACATAAGGAAGGTCTTCACACAAGATAGTGGCAATTAAGCCAGGGGGAAAAGCAGCCTGGTAATGTTTTCCAGAACCAGAACCAGAACCAGCCCAGCCCAGGGAAAGAAATGGGGCCCTTGAATGTGGGGAGACCTGGGTTCTAAGTCTCATTCTGCCCTCAAATTCACTTGCCCGTGTGCACCTTGGGTAAGGGAAGGACCCTCAGCGGCCAGGGAATGAACAAAGGAGGGGACTCAGTTCTGGATTTTAAGCTTGCTTTTAGGAATGTGGACGTTTCCTGTGGAAGCCCAGTACACAGCACAGGTGAACACTGAGGCAGTCTGCCCAGGGAACAGGAAAGATGGACCCCAGGGTGGCTTCAGACTGCCACCTCGCCACCCAGGGCAGCTGGCGACACCTGGCTCTTGAGCTTCCTATGATCTGGCGCTCACAACATTATACTATTCTGTACAGAGTACCCAGGTTCTGACCAATGCTGTGAACTGTCTCAGTGAACGGTCCCAATTGCCTTTGAGGGACCCAGTGCAGTGTGAGAGAATTGTCTGTGCAGACTGAAAGGCGGGAGGGCTCTGACAATGTCAGTGAATAACAACGCTCTATCCAGTTCAGTTTGAATTCTGAAACATGAGACCCCAGCAGTGAGCCCATCAGAATATGACTGGAAAATATGCGCACAGCCAACCTCCAGAGAGCCACAATGGGTTTTGTTCTGCAGCAACAGGGGGCAAGGGGGAGAAAGAGGAGGGAGGGATCCAAGGAACAATGTCTAGTGCCTCGGCCAAGGACTTCATAATTAGCTGTGACTAACAAGTACCACATGGGAACCAACTTGTAAGAAAAAGACTCACAAAGCACCTTCATGCTAGTAGGCCAATCTGTGCCTGAAACCGGTCCCCTCCTGGGGAGGGATTAGAAAGGTCTGGAAGGAAGGGGAGCAATTCCATCTGCCTGAAGCCACTGGACCTAAGACTCAAATGGACAGGAACTGGGGACGCTTTCAGGGCACCAATCAGACCCTGGGCTCTTGAATTACCAGCGGTTAGCCTCTGTGGCCGGATGTCTGAGAGCGGCAGGAGTCAGGAGAGTTAACAGGCAGAACTAGTTGGAAACAACGTCAAGGGGGAAAAAAAAACAGGTCTTCTAGACGGAAGCAGGCTGAGATGAAATTGCTGCAAAGGTCATCTGTGTTTGCAGTACACAGCGCATCAGTGCAGGCAGAAGGAGCCGCTGCCCATAAATCCTAGGAGGCCTGGACAGAGAATGGCTGTTTACTCCCTCCGCAAACTTGAGAGGGGGCAGGGCCTCCTGGCAAAGCAGGATTTACAGACAGCAGAACTGGAGGTCAGGTGTGCTGCTCTGGTTCCCAGCCCTGGTTTGAGCCACTGTTCACCTATACCACAAAGACTGGGGATCTTATGTGTCCTGGTCTGCTGAGTACTTCTGCAAGGCTTAGAAGCTCCAGGGTGTCTTTTTTTTTCCTTAGTCCCTCGGAAGAAGAGGTCAATGGATCCTGTAACACCCAGCTGTGGGACCTGGCAGGCTGGCCTCCTTACGGTCCTGAGAACCCACAGGCTCTATAAAAGCCAGCCATACTTATTTGAGAGGCAGAGGTTAAGAGCGTGGATTATGGAGTCAAACAGATCCACATTCAAGTTCCACACCTGCCAATCACTTCCTTGTCTTCTGTGAGTTTCAGATTCCTCACCCTTGCAATAAAAAGTTATCTTCCAATGTCGATAAAAGAACTGTATATAAAACCTTTGGCAGGACATAGTGCTAATTTGTAGTTTCTATTTATATATGATATATTAACAATATATCTGTTTCTATAAATATCTACATGTGTAAATATGTGTACTCGCAGAAAATTTGCTCAGGCTCTTTCTTCTTTCTAGAATTTCCAGCCAAGTACTCAACAAATCATAGAGTGCCCTGATCCAGAATGTTTTAAAGGTCCCCAGTGATCCAGCAAGCATTACTAGATGGCCAGACAGCCTGATCTCTTCCGGCTGATTACTTATTAACAGGCACTTCCTCAGCTCACGTTGTCTGAGTGGAAGGTTTTCCAGAAAGACACTTGCTCGCTCACACGTCCATGCAGTCTCGCTCAGACAAATCCCTGGACCACAAGTGCACAGGGCAAAACAGTTCGTCAAGGCTGCTTAGCTGGCTGGCACAGGTGATTAGAGTTTGGCAAGATCTTCAATTGAGGAAGTTCAGAGTCAGGGGTATTCAGGGTTCTTGGAATATTTATAATAGAGGACTCAGAGAGGTTTTACTGGAGGAACTGACAAGCTGCTAATTAATGGTACCCATGCTGCCTGGCACCTCTGTTAGACCAAACTCAGAAGGTAGGGGCCAGTTTTCACATTTCCTTCTTAGACAGTGGCCCTTCGGAATCACAGTCCTCCTTCCTCAAGGCTGGCACTCCCTCTCCGACTGCACATCATCCTATGTCCAAGAGAAGCTAATTTAAGCACGGCTGGTGAAAATCACCCCGCAATCCACATGCCATGGAGCTGTCATGGTAATTCGTGATCTCCAGCCCTCCCCTGCTTGCAAAGCTTCCCTGTCAGTTAGAAAGAGCAGTTTCCCTGACACCAGATGTGTCATCCTGAATATCCAGATGAGAGGCTGTCCCCTTCTCCTGTCCCCTTCTCCTCCTGTGCTCCCTCCGTCCCTGCCTTGCTTTTCCTAAGCTCTGGGTTTTGAGAAACCTTTCTGTCTCCTACATATGTCCTCCCATTGGCTAGTCTGCAAGTTACTTTCCTGTGCAATTAAAAAAGATGTCTTGCTTTGGCCCACAGACTGACTTGAATCAGACGACACACACACACACACACACACACACACACACACACACACACACACCCTTGCTAGCAGAGAGAGGGAAAACTTCTATCTCTCTACCCTGTGCAGCTGCTTGGACAGCCCGCCTCACCAGACAGCTCAGCAGCTCAGCTGCTCTAAAGGGCACTGCTGGCTTTTCTTCCGACAGCTGTCTTGTCCCAGCTCCTCACTAGGGCTTTGGAGTATCGCCTTTAGTCATAAGGTGGTTGGGATGAAAAGATACTGTTTTGATAAAGGGCAGTCCCGGGTGACTAAAGTGGTCTGTGTGCTGTGTATGCAAAAGGATGAAATGGTACCAGGTAGTCCCCTGAGCCCCATGACCTACAGGTGGGGCTTCTTGAGCCAAAAGGATCAGACACTGCCATCTTTTCCAACTTTGCTCCTGTCTTGTAACTAACAAGGAACATGTATCAGAAGCAAGCCTCTGTTACCATTCCCTTCCCCTACTGGAAAGGAGGCAGTATGCACAGTTTGCTTTAGGAATCTAGAAACATTATGACCCGTTTTCAAACATGGCTCCCTATGAATTATTAAAAATAATGTTACAGTGTCTGCACAGCTCACCCAAGCATCCTGGCCTTTAATCTTATAAACAAGTTCTGAGCAGGAAGAACAAACTGGGGAGATGGTTCACCGGGTAAAAAAGCTTTGCATGAGGACCCAAGTTCAGTGCCCTACCACCCATATTAAAGCCGGGTTCGGTTGTGTGTTCCTGTAACCAAAAAGCTGAGTGGGCTGGGCATAGAGACAGGAAGATCACTGGGGTTTGTTGGTCAGAGAGTGATTGAGGAGGACACCTGATATCCAATCCCAGCCTCCACACCCAGTTATGTGACCACACCATAAACATCTCCACCCTGCCATATGCACAACCAATCACCCTCAATCCTACCCTCATGTCCACAGATACACACACACACACACACACACACACACACACACACACACACACTTGCCAGCATAGCGGAGAAAAGTCATTTTCATTTCGTCATGTTTTCTGTCCCCCTCCATATGACTGAGAAGATGAAGTTACCCATCATACCATGAGTGCCTGGCGGGGCACAGGACAGATCATAGCATGACAGAGAGTACTTTTTGTGGGCAGGAGAGGAGTTGGACATGACCTGATGCTTATAGAAGTGTTACTTTGCAGCCAAGAAAATCAATGGTATCTTCAGTAAGAAGAGAGGTGTCCCCTGTTCAGACTGTCACTATCACAAGTGGTGCGTTGCGCTGAGCAGCCAGGATGAGAACTGCATTTACTGCAATGGGAATTGCATTTACAACCCCCCCCCCATTAAACCCTCACTCCCCACCCCCTCAAGCAGGGAGGACACTTCAGCAAGGGCATCTAACACAAACTCATCATAAAAAGGGCTGCTTAACTGGTTGAAAGAATGAAAGAAAACTAGAATTTTATCTTATAAGGAGGAAAATGGACAATATTTTATTATGATAAAGATTTACAATACAAAGTTTACCTTAATTGTGTTGGGTATAGGTGAGTTCTTTCTATTAAGTATATTCACAATGTGACTACCCTCAAACTCTGTATACGTCATCAAATGACAGCTCCCTATTGGCTCATTCCTCCAGCTCTTGTTAAACATCTTACATGTCTTGTCTACATGGTCGGGCATGATCTGGAAACCTCATATAAGTGAAAACAGATGACTATCTATTTGTGTCTGGCTTATTTCTCTTAATGCAATGTTTTTATAACATACCAGGTGTCAGAAAGCCACTCTGTTTGGGGTTGACTGATAGCCCATTGTTTCAGAATGCAGTAGTCATTGTTTACCTAAGATTTCAGACTGCCCAGTGCATACGCAGCACTAAGCCTGGCCACACAGAGACTTGGAAAGTGAATTCTAGTTACTTTCTTTGTGTACTGCACACCTAGTAGCTTGGAAGCCCAGTGAAGATGGTTTGGTGAGCCCCCAAGGCATCCACCGATCCACTGTGTACCTTTTGGTTTGGATGCCTGTTGTGAGCCATGTTCTAGCAAGCTAGGTACTAGACAAAGAGAATTCAAAACAGCTTTCCTGAAAAACAACCGCCAGTTATTTCATATATAAAGGTGCTGTAGGAACAATTCTCTGAACTCTGGCTGCCCATTCTTTTTTTTTTCTTTCCTTTTCTTCTTTCTTTCTTTCTTTCTTTCTTTCTTTCTTTCTTTCTTTCTTTCTTTCTTTCTTTCTTTCTTTCTTTCTTTCTTTCAAGAGAGGGTTTCTCTGTGTAGCCCTGGCTGTTCTGGAACTCACTCTGTAGACCAGGTTGGCCTCGAACTCAGAAATCTGCCTGCCTCTGCCTCCCGAGTGCTGGGATAAAAGGCGTGCGCCACCAACGCTTCTATGCAATCTAAATTCAGAAACTCCAGGAAACTCCAAATGACCCAAAAAATAAGCTAGCAGTTCCTAAAATGGATAGGTTCCCAAATGAGAAGTGACCCAGGGAATGTTTGGTGGGACTGCAGGGAAGTACTCCTAACATGCAGGTAGATGTAGCATCAGGAAACACAAAGCCATCTCCCAGAAGAGACCAAGCCAGGAGGCACTGTGAGTTACATGCCTGGCTGGTGCTAAGGAACAGAATGAACAGGACAGAGAAAAGAGTTGGGAAGACTGCCAAGGACTTGGGCACAGGGCAGAGAACACCTGCGCTCCCCCCCCCCCCCCCCCCCCCCCCCCCCCCCCCCCCCCCCGCCCTGCTTATCTGCACTCATGTGAGAGCCAAGCAAGCAGAGCCTGCTTTACTCAAGTTTTAAAGAGTAGGAGGGAGAGAGAGGTGAGCGCGGGGTCAGCTGGATTGTGTCTTGTTACAGGGCAAACCCTCAGTGATTGCAATGAATACAGGAAGACCAAGGAATTCTCTGCTCCAAACAGACGAGCTCATCATACAGTAGAGGAGAGAGCAATAGAGAATAGAACCATGAGGGTAGTAGAGGGAGGGTGGTACCAGAGAGGAGAGTATAACGGATGCTGCAATAGAGGATGGACCAATAGAGGGCTGTATGATACAGGATAGCGTGTAGTAGGTAGAGGCTGGCATCATAGAGAGAATGTGATGGAGGACTATACAGGAAGGTCTGGTATAGTAGAGAACACAGGGTGGTACAGTAGAGGCTGGTATGGTAAAGGATGGTACATAAGGGGACAGAATATCACTTTACCGTGCTTGGTTTAATTCAGAGTGTGTATGTATCCGACAATTATGCTGCTAACGATCCTTTCTTTAACATACTATTTAATGTTCTGGGGCATAAAGGGGATAGAGTGTGTGTGGGTGTGTAATTCACTAGTAGAGAGCCTATCACCTGAAAAGGAAACCCCAGAGGAATGACTGACAGGTGGTTGTGAAAGCCCAGTGCAGCCTGAAGCTGAGGAGGTAGACCGGAAGCTTAGCAGTTTCAGTGGGCTCACCACTGTCATCCCGGCCCCCTAGCCCAGAGCAATTCACCTGAATGAAGAACGAGTCTTCTGAGGAGTTTCCGACTTCATGAGAGAAATGTGCATTCCTTGATGGTCACTGGAAACCCAAAGTGTTGTCTTTTAATATATCAGTATAAAAAATATCTTGTAAAAAATAATCCACCATGCCAAATAGCTGTCTTAGGGTGAGAGCTTAATGGGTGGTTTCATTACTTTCTAATGACTCTGGGTATATTCCCATAGATGATCTGTTTTTCAGTCTGTAAAATGGGTATGATAACGCCTAGCCCACAGGTCTGTTGTGAGGTTTAAATATGACTCTATATGAAACTCACTTTCCTCTAATTAAGAACTAGAGGCCAGTGCCTGCTATAATGGCCATTAGCATCATTTAACTGTTAGCGTTGCTGCTTGCTTAGCGTTCGTTGCTACTGTACATCCTTTATGTCACCAGGAAGTTTATCTCTTCCCTCCTCTTCAAACTTGGCAAATGACACACCCCAAAGCAATGGAGTCAGGCTTTAACACGGCGGGTGGGCCAACTTTAGAATACACAAAAAGACAAAGGCTTGGGTATTAGAAGATGAGACTTCTAGTTTTGACTCTTCAAAGCCACATGAGCAAGCAACCTCTGTGAATTCCCTTTCTCCTGAATCCTGAAACAGGGGTCACAATTCCTGTGAAACTTGCCAGGTTGTCGAACAAATGCTGGTATAAGCAAGTCGCAAATAAAACAAAAGACGAAGTGCCTTCCCATTCCCAGGTCGTTGAGCCCTATTTCTGCTGCTTCGAGCTCAAAGTAACTGGAGTTAAGTGACAAATAGGTCAGATGGAAGTTAAAGCGCCGATTCCCGTTTATCTAACATTTTGGTTCTAAAGAACTAGTTTCAGTCCAGAGTGATTTAGCGAAGTGAGGAAGCCCTGACTGCTCACAGTCCAAGGGATGAGTGGAAAGCTTACGCGGGCCCTTCAATTCAGAGGTGAAGGCAGGCACGCAGGCCGGGTGTCTCCCTCACCCCGTGTCAGCCAAAAATGTATTATTAATTGGGCTCAACAAACATTACAAGCATCTTCCACTGTGAAACTCTGGCAAGGTGCTCTGGGGAAAGCTAAGCACAAAGAGAGGCAACGTCCCAGGCTTCACCACCCTGCCATCTGGTAGGGATAACAAGATAGTTACAGGCCAAACAGACCCCCTCTCTCTGCCCATTAAATTTTCACTGCACCCTCAAGGCTCCAGTCATCATTATATTTTCCTCAAGAAGCTTTCTCTAATCCCCCCAGCCTTTTGTCTAATCTTCGTGCGTGAACTTTAGCATACTTTACATTCTCTCTGAGGTGTGTACATGTGCTTGCTTGCCTTTACTCTTAAAGGCATTTTAGTCAACGTTTGGTTAAGCGTCTCTTCTCCCGAAGATTGTAAGCCATTTTTGATTCATCTCAGTGTACCCTAAGATTTGGTAAGATGAGTGACTGGAAACAGATATCAAGGAAATATTCCCATAATGAAAAAAGAATTACCAGGATATTTAGAATACATGCTAAAGGGAGTGATCCAGATAATACTCTGATTGGAGGGCAGGACGGGGCTGGATGCAGGAAGGCTGGGTGTTCAAAGCTGAAGGACTCTTTTAAAGACTAGATAATAATGTATAAATAGATACATTTAAATAACCTTATAGGTAAATACATTTAAAATATATTATAGCATATATATAGTATATATATGTACATAATATACATGTACACACATATGTGCTGCCCAATATGACAGTCACTACTGAGTACTGAGCACATAGGCATGAGGTTATTCTCAACTGAGATGTGCTAACTTTGAAACATGCACCACATTTTGGATACTTCATAGAAAAAAAAACTCCTAAAAACCTTTGTAGTAAATACATATAAAATAATAATATTCATAATAACGTGGTTAAACAAAACACATTAAAATGAATTTTATTCTTTTTTTCTTTCTAGAAATCGTTGTAGTAAACACATATAAAAACTAATATTGTGGATAACAATGAAACTATTTCTGAATCATGAAACAGGATTGGTTAAATATTGGTTAAATGAAACTAAGAAAATAAATTTTGTTCTTTTTCCTTTTTGGAAATGGCCACCTTAAATACTTTCACAGTAGGTGGTTCATGTTCTATTGAGGTTGGACGGTGGGAGCTGGAGAGGGCTAAGAGGACTTGCTGCTCCCTCTGAGGGACCTGCAGTTGGTTCCGAGCACCCACGACACAAAGCTCACAACAGCTTTTCTGGAAATCTAGATCCAGGGGGATCCAAGGCCCTCTTCGGGCTACCACAGGCACCCACATAAATGTAGTACACTTGCAACACATTAAAATAAAAATAAAATAAAATAAATAATAGCTGGGCAGTGGTGGTGCACGCCTTTAATCCCAGCACTTGGAGGCTAGGGCAGGTGGATCTCTGAGTTCGAGGCCAGCCTGGTCTACAGAGTACATTCCAGGACAGCCAGGGCTAGAAAGAGAAACCCTGTCTTGAAAAACAAAAAAATAAATTAAGGTAAAATAAATCATAGAAAAAGGAAAACAAACAGATTGGGCAGTGCATCATAGGCCTTACATATGGCTTATATTATGACCCAGTAATTTCTATTCAGAAGTTACATGCTAAGGAAATAATCCAAGGTCAAATAAAAATGCTGTGCATAAAGCTGTTCACTACAAATATTATTTATAAGAACAAAATAAATGGAAGCAATTATATCCTTTAGACTGCATTAAAAAAATGGTTGAGAAAATTACCATTATTGAAATATTCAATAAGATGTTCCACACAAAGATAAATTATAGTAAGGTAATAAACACAAGCATTCTTAGGACAAAATGTGGCTTGAACTACCAGCCCTCCATACACTGAACATCGTGCCCATATCTACATAAGGCCTACATGGATGCAGGCCCTTGTGTTCCCTGGCCTCTCATACATTTCCTGAATGACTGCCACATCCTAGGTCCCGCATAAAGAGAGATCTGAATTAGAGGTGAAGAAAGAATGGAGAGCCATCCAGAAAAACAAACAGCTGTGAGTAAAAACGGAAGCACTTGTAGGGTGTGACCCGAGAGAGGTCAGGTCTAGGCTCTCCTGGGCTAATCAAAGGATGGAGATGATGCAAAGAAATAAAAAAGCGCCATTCTTTTGAGGATGAGGATAGACGGTTTGCCTTAGATTCCCAAACTCTCTTGGCCTATTATCAGCACACAGACTGTCACAAACTTCAGTCTCGTTGAGCCTCTGCTCGGTGCAGGCTCCAGGAGCAACCAGGAAATTCTAGGCTGGAGCTCTGGACCTGAGTCTGAACCACCTTCAATACTCCCAGAAGTGTGAGCTTTGACAAGTTGCTATGCCTTTCAAAACCTCAGCTTCTCCATCTGCAAGATGGGCACAATGTCTACCTCATTGATATATTATTAAGAAAATTAAAACAAATAACCCACATGAAGTTTTTTTAATAGGATATTTGACTCTCAGTAAGAGCTGTGTCGTCATCGTCGTCGTCATTGTTACTGCTGTTACTACAGTGTTTAGAAAAACAGCATGGCACATCACTGATCAGAAAGATTAAATGACAGGGTGCAGCCTGCCTGCCCCCTGCTCTGCCCTCGACTGGCTTAGGGTCGCTTACATTCAGTTTCTAGAGTATTTTATAGCCATTGAATTTACTCAACCAAGGTTTCACTTTCATTTTTAATGCCTTAAAGGATGATGAAATTATAAATGTTCTATATAATGTCATAGTGAAATAATTTAACCAAAAAATTATTTAAATTCACTATCTTTTCACTCTGAAGCATAACTCATGAAAGTCACTCTCATTTCAAATTTCACCTTAAAAAAAATCCCATTGTGCCTCTCATTCAGTTCCAATCTACTCAGAAAATTAAGCACAACCTATCAATTTCTGGGTAGCCTTTCATTAGCTAAAAGCAAAACCAGGCCAATCACTTTGAGGTGTTTTAGAACTGCTGATGGATTGAAGCAATCTTACAAACACAAACGTTTGCTTTTTCTGATACCCGGACCTATTCATTCTGATTTCTAAGCCAGTTGGCATGAAAACGGTTTCTCTGTTTTATAAATAGAAAATTTTTTTTTAGGGTTTTCTAGAGGTGTCTGCTAAAAATAAACAGGGCTCTAGTTTATTTCTTTATAGCTTTCAAAACCAAAACAAACTAAAACACCAGGGTGTAACTGAATGTGCTGTATTTAAGTTTTGAAAGGTATCTTTATGTGAGCAAGGTTTAAGTTCTTGGAATGCAATTCTGCAGAAATTAGATTTACATAGGCTTTCCTATGTAAAGTAAGAACACCATGGTGTTGGCCTTGTTTCTTGGGGGCCTTAGAATGAATTCAACTGAGCTCAGCTGTCCCTTCACTGAAAAATACATGTTTTCTTTGTCATGACAATAACTACGAAAAATACATTAATAATTTTGATACATAACCCCTCAGTTATTTGCTCACGAACTGACGGCATTATCTAGAAGAGGAACCCACTGCTCCTGCCCCAGGTTGGGAACTATATGAAGTTACTGTTAGGTTGCTGGGTTGCAAGGTAAATGTCATAATTCAGCAACAACTCCAGGCTCCCCCGTTCCAGCTCCAAGGAGCTGCTTGGCTTAGATGACAACACACAGGCCACGACAGCAAAGCAAAGGTGGGAAATAGCCTTGGGTTTTTAGGTCTAGAAACTAGGCCAGGAGCCTCCTTGCATGGGTGGCACACACGTTCCCAGGGTGTGACCCAGTGGTGAATGGGGCATGATCACATGGTAGGGGGAGGGAAGAGGTTTCTTGGTGCACTGTCACATGGCAATATTGCCACACTGACATGTTACGTCTGATCTCCTGAGACTGTTTTGGATCTTAAAGGATTCTATGGCTAAGTAAATCTGAGAGACTCGTTCAGTGGCTTTCAGCTCCAGGCTGTATGCAGAAAAGGAAAGCTACCACAGAGACTCTTCCTTCTGCAGGAAGAAACCTGCTCAACCTGATCTATCTGAACATGGTCCAAACAATTAGGACTCTATAAGCCCTGCCCTGTGCTCTTATTCCGTGGTGTTTATGTAAAGCTGGCAGAGGGCCGGGTCCTGTTCTGAGCAGTCTCTGCACAGGACCCCATTTGATACAGAGAACCTACAGTAGACAAGAAGTTTCACTTTACAGAGGGAGAAAGCTGAAGCAACAAGAGATGAAAGGTTCCCAAGGTCAAACCCAGGTCAATCCGTACCCTCCATGCCAAAACAAACTGGAGTCAGGCACAATCTCTCTCAGCCTCAGTTTAGGAAGTATAGTCCACAGAGTAGCCCCGCCTGCTCTAGGTGGGTCCTCTCCTCGTTCTCTTCTCACATGGCTCCCTCCTCATGTCCCAAGCTAAACCTGGAAATTTCCAAGACTTAAAAGTGTTCTCCTTTTGCACTAGACAGTGACAAATTGGAAGGGCTTTGCAGGAGATGCAGGTCCACTTGTCCTGGGCAATACGTTTTCTACTGCCGTTATAACAACGCTTCAGGAGTGGAGGGGCTTGAAATAATAAAGCTGGTTTATCTGACAGTTCTTGATACTCCCAGAGCAGCCTGCTTCTGTGGACTTGAGGGGGAAGTCACTTTCTCCCCTACTTCCAGAAAAAGAACTGGTCCAGCCTCCCTCTAACGTTTTGCTCACAGTTCCATTTCTCACTTTGACCCTCCAGCCAACTCCCAACTAGGATCTTGTGATCACACAGGCTCACCCAAATAATCCAGGATGGACTTGCTGTGTCCTGTAGCTTAACCGAACGTTGGCAAATCTCCTTTGCCAAGGGAGGGAATGTTCACAGGCTTCAGGGATGGGGATGTAGCTATCCTAGAAAACGATCACCGTTCTGCCTCCCATAGCAGTGCTGGGTTGTGGGAGATGAAAAGGAGGAGGGCCTGGGGTTGGCCAGCAGTGGGGGAGAGGCGATGATCATGTTTCTGGGGCACCCAGCTGCCACTGCAGGGGGTGTCACCTTCCTCACCTCTTCCTATTGCCATCACAGATCAGCCTCCATCACGGTGCATGCAGGCGAGACGTAGAACAGGAGGCAGGTTAGCCTTCTCCAGCGTATACCACTGGGACTATAATTCCATGCTGGGAACACCCAAGCTCATTACCACTATGATTTATCACCAGAACTAATGATTTCTCCTTGAAGACAGTGGGGAATTTATGAGTTATATCACACTTGTATTAATGTGAGCAAGTTTTGTTGGAAAACAGAATTCCTTAAATCGCTTTGGTTCTCAGAGTGCACCTCCGTGACAACACAACCTAGCGCTAACAGTAACATGACAAACACCTATCCAGTACTCGGCATCCAGAGCCCAGAACAATCTCAGTGATATTACTCCTCCAGCCTGCTGTCGCTCGTGGCCATCCCAGTACCTTCAGGGTGCTTTGAACATCTGAGCCGTGAGATACGGGATGCTTATGGGTCTTGATGGGAAACATCTACTTGACTGGCAAAGCTGGGTCCATACTCGCGCTTGTGTCTAGAGCCCAGCATCAGCTTGCTACTTCTCTGCTGACTGTGCTACCATGGAACCTTGTAGGCCACCAGGGCAGGTCAGAATCAGGAGGTGAGTCAGGGCTAGGATGAGTTGTGAGCAGACGCCTCAGGAAGGCTTATCCGTGGGCTTCGGAAGTTACTAATTTTACAGAGGATAAATTTCTACCACTTCTGTGGTTGGTGCAGAGGTTTTGATGAGAGGAACAGAAGTTTGTTCTCTGATTTCTGGGTTATTATGTCTCTGTGCCCTGGCTCTCCCCATCACCCTTCCCTTCTATCTGATGAACCATTCTCTCAGTGTGAAAGGGCCACAGATTGCCTAGTCAGACAATTCCTCCTCCTTTCCTATTTGAGACAGGGTTTCATGTGAACCAGGCTAGCCTTGAACTCATTATGTATCTGAGAGTGACTTTGGATCTTTCATTTTTCTGCCTGTTCCTGTCAGGTGCTGGGATTATACACATGTACCATACAAGCACAGACCATGTTTATGCAGGGCAGAGGATCAAACTCGGGGACTCCTGTGGGCTACAAAAGCTTGCTACCAATTGAGCTACATCTGCAGTCCCCCAAAACTTTATTCTTTAAGCTTTTTAATTGAAAAATTTAACAATTAATATTATGTACTTTGTTATAAAATTTTGAAAGTAGGAAAAAAGAAATAACCAGACCTGAAACCTATGCTCCGTGATAAACGTCTATACATTTAGAATAGCCATTTTGACCCATGGAGTGTCCCACTGGATGTTACACTTACACTATTGTGGTGGTTTGAATATGCTTGGCCCAGGAGGGGCACTATTTGGAGGTGTGGCCTTGTTGGAATAGGTGGGTCACTGCGGATGTGGGCTTTAAGACTTTTGTCCTAGCTGCCTGGAAGCCAGTCTTCCCCTAGCAGTCTTCAGATGAAGATATAGAACTCTCAGTTCCTCCTGTACCATGCTTGCCTGGATGCTCCCATGCTCCCATCTTGATGATACTGGTCAGAACCTCTGAACCTGTAAGCCAGCTCCAACTAAATATTGTTTTTATTGGAGTTGCCTTGGTCATGGGGTCTGTTTACAGCAGTAAAGCCCTCACTAAGACAGACATCGAATGTATTTTTAGCATTTAACCAACACCCAAAGTGAAAAATCCATAAGAGATCCAGAACTAGAAAGAACAACTAGTGTGGAATCAAATCAAATGTGGGCACAGTATAACATGTAGAAAAGAGAGAAAGAAAAGAAAAATATCAGGGGACAGGAAAGGGCTGAATGCTGGAAATGGACAGGGGTGATAAAGGTGACTCCTTAAAAACTTAAAATGGACAGCGTCAAAACTGGTGACTTGCAACATTTTCAAGAAACGGTTAATTCTAAAGGATCTTTGCTGGCCCTGTCTTAAGCAGGAAATCGAGCCAGTGGCAGTGAAATCTAACCACAGTGGTCACTCACTTGGAAAAATAGCTAATGGGGATTCCAAATCTATGCTGCTTCTGTGGGTTTTGGCTAAGCAAACCAGAGCGGGGGGGGGGGGGAGACAGAGAGGAAGAGGGAAAGAGGGAAGGAGGGAGGAAGGGAGGGAAGGAGGGAGGGAGAGAGACAGACAGACAGACAGACAGACAGACAGACAGACAGATATGTTTTGTGAAGCACCATAAAGGTGAAGAACAGGAAGCTATGAGCCCACGAGGGTGACAGAGATCGGGCTAACAGAATCTGAACAGCTCTCATTCCCATTCCATCCCAAGAGTGCATTCTGGAGTGTGCAAGCCGGCAACAAATGTTGATGGAGTCTTCTGATTCTACTGCTAAGGGGAGACCAGGAACACGTTCACAATGCAGCACAGGAGACCAGGGGTTTCCACCTGGGCTGCTCCCTGATGTCGTCACTAAACTCTTCTGTGTGGCTGTTCCTTCATCTACCCAGCAATGGACTTAGGGTTAGGGTTAGGGTTAGGGTTAGGGTTAGGGTTAGGGTTAGGGTTAGGGTTAGAAAATGGTTTATATTAATGAGACCCTAATCTACTGACCTCCAGTAACAGAACTCAGTGTATAAATCATTGCCTTTTCCCTGGCGTGCCTTCCTCTTTAAGCTTGCAGTTCTAATTCTGTTGGCTCTGTCTCCGATAGTGCCTGGTGAATGCTGAACACTTGGTAATAGTTGTACGAGGTCAGAAGAAATTCTGGAGAAAACCTACACGCTGCATGCAGTGCTTCTCAAAAGTCAGAGTGGTTAATCACTTGACAGGCCCATTCTCAGAGGTCTAGGTTTGGGGCTGAGATGCTGCATTTTAACCCAGTCTACGTGATGGATGCTGGATACCTCCTTGTGGTGCTCTAACTATCAAGACAAGATGACAGCTGAACCCTTGGATCCCCACCCACACCATGTTAACTAGGTGTTAGGTGTGTTTAGGGACTGGGAATGTAGCTCAGCTGGCAGAAGGCTGCAGTCCTGGGACCAACCTGAGAACCAGTGCTCAGATGGGTGTGAACCAGCATGTGAGCCGCCTTTCTTTATTCAAAGACCGGCTATTAGCCTCCTTCACACTTCTGAGGATCAGCTTCCTGTTTATAAAAAATGTGAATAACAACAACCCCTACCTTACAAAGTGTGTAATGCAAAACATATTGCAAGTTTACAAAATGTCTAAGTCTTCAAATGTACTGTGGGGATGCTTCTCTTCTGCTGTGATGATTTAGCCTGTATGCCTCGATTCTCCAAACAAGAAAATGAGCACATATATTTTGGGAAGCCCAGGCTGACTTTCTTGCTAATAGTTACTATGGACACTGTAGGGGATCTCCTGTTTGTTTTGTTTTCCAGGAAGGCTTATGTGTGTGGGCCTTAGTTGATAGACAGCAGATGAGTCGTTTAGTAAGTCATGGTACCTCTATACTTTAAAGATGAGCGCCTACATAACAGAAGCAGGCACATCTAGGTACCCCATAGAAACATCGCTATCTGCCCTGAGAGTGTGGCTTGACAGTCACCCTGGCTTTGTCAGGGCTCTAACAGGTACCACCTACCTCTCTGAAATTGCCTGGGTTGGTTGCAGGAAGTACAGAGATCATTTTCTACTTTAGCTGAAGGAAACTATCAGTGAAACAAATTTTAAAAAAATCAGATTGCAGTGTCCTTTACCAGAAAATTAACTTGAATGGATATCGTCATCCCTAGGCCTACCTCAGACTGGTTGGGCTCACAGTGTTGGTATGCAGTAAAAACCTGGGCTTAAACAGACTTACCCACCTACAACTCAAAATGCAGTTTCGTTTTACTGCCTCTTGTTTGCTTTGAAGATGTTCCTTTCCCTGTTTGTTCAAGCTTTCTTATGATCCCATTAAATTCAAGACACACTTGCAAAATGTGTCTTGCAAAATTTTGCAAGTGTCTCAAACCACCTCACTGGGATGGGCAGTGCCTTGTTTTTGTCCCTGACTTTCAAGTGAGGTGTCAAAGCTTCTCCCCCCCCCCCCCCCCCCCCCCCGCATCAACTTCCAACCCTTGAGAGCAGCAGTCTGCTTCCAAGCCAGGATCCCTTGCAGGAGAGTCAGGACCTGCACTGTCCTGTCATGGTATCAGCTGGAGTTGCTTTCAACCAACACTTAAACAAAGCTTTCCACGCAGACTGACGGACTTGTCTCTTCATTTAATACACGTCTAGACTCTGTTCTGAAACTTAGGACAGGGCTCAGTTGCCCTCTTGACTTGCAACCTTAGAACAGTTGAGACTGGTACAAAGGGTGAGGGTAGGGGGACACATGACACCAGTTGGCCAAGCTTCCACTCCTGAGATGCCCAGACTCAAAGTCCAACCCCCCCAACACCCCAAATCACCCTATTATGAGACAGGATCTCTATGTGGCCCCAGCTGGCCTTGAACTTACAGACTTGCTATCCCTACCTCCCCAGTGCTGGGAATAAAGGTGTGCTTCACCACACTGTGCTCCCTCCTCTTTTCTCTTGAAATAAAATGACCGTGGTCTTGATTTTGTTGCTTCAAACCCAAATATAACAGTGCGACCTTAGATAAGTCAACAGCCAGCCGCTCAAGCTTCATTTGTTTTCTGATGATGATGATGAATGTGTGTGTGTGTGTGTGTGTGTGTGTGTGTGTGTGTGTGTGTGTGTGTGTAAAATGTTTCTGTGTATGTATGTGCATGTGTGCGGGGGTCAGGGGTCAGAAGATGCTCTTCCTCAGGAGCCCTCTACTTTGTTTTTGGAGCTAGGTTCTCTCCCTGGGTGGGACCTGAGGCTCATCGTTTGGCAGACGGGCTGGTCAGCAAGTGCAGAAATTGACTATTTTCACCCCCCCGCCCCCTTCAGCACCGGGATTACAAGCACAGGCCACCATGCCTAGCTTTCTGCATCGGCTAGGGATGATGCTTTGCTCAGCAAGCACTTACAGCAGTTTACTGGACTTCTCCACTCCCAGTTCCCTACTGTTACTTTAGCTGACAGACAGTACCCATTGCTGTGCTCCTTATATGGTGGCTTAGAATTATTTTGTGGACAGCAAAGAAAGCTTCTCCTCCTCCCAAAGCATTTCAAATCCCCGGAAAGCAGGATGTCCTAGCATTGACAGAGTGATCTGTCTTCCTTCACCCAGGAGGGGCTTCCCTGCAGCCCTGTCTCCTTACATAGACTGGACATACTTAGAGGGCACAGAGGCGCCTTCTCCCTGTTGTGTATTCCTGTACCAGACTGGAGATGCCGAGTACAAGCATAAACATTGTCAGGGAACAAGATTCCCACCAGGGATGAATATAGGGATGAGGAAGTACAAAACCATGACCATGGAGACCCAAGACAAGCAGAACCAAGCACACGGAGTGGGGAGGAGCTAGTATCTGGACCGGAAAGGTCCTGGGTTCAGTTAAACCTGGATAAGGCCCCTGAACTTCCACTCTGGAAAGAACAGCCCTTTAAACCTCTAAAGGTTTGCCAATCACTAATTATATGGCAATTATTCTATTTTGGGCTTTCGCTAATGAGATCTGGGAAGTGTCTTAATTACCCGAAATTATGAAAATAATTTCAAACTTGACTCCAGGGCTACTTTTACTCCACTTAGGAAGAAAAAAGGTATAGGTAAGTGTGCACGGGGTTATTTTTTATTAAGAAATAGGCTGCATGTGTTAGAACTAGGCAGACATGGTTCTGATTAAGCCCATCTGTAGCTAACTCTGCATTTTGCTGCTTGACGCTTAAGGCTTACATATTTGCAGTGTCGCTATAGTGTTTTAAAGAGTATGGGTATATTTCGGTGATTCCCAGAAAAATAAGGATGACTCCTTTTCATTATAATGCACCAGAAATCCCGGTTACTATAGAGACAGTAAAGCAGGGCAGAGGTGGGGGTGGCGACAGTGAGGGGATGCTCAACTTCTGTGATCCACGCTTCTTCACTCGCCTCTGCGAGCCAGGGAGGGTACTTCTTTACACAATAGTGCACTTTGCTGGCATATGCCTTTTGCTGTCACAGGAGCAGGGAGCTCAGGCCAGTAGGTAAAAAGCACACAGTTCTTACTCCTTCCCTAACTGATACTACCTTAAGCAGGTGACTTAACAGCTCTGTGCCTTGGTTTCCTTGAGTACAAATGGAATTGTGTATTGTATTAGTCCCATAGAGATAGACATACCTACAGCAGCAGGTCAGCACACTATGGGACCCGCTGGCTAGACCCGCTTTGCTGAGTGTTTTTGTACGCAAAGCTTTATTGGGATACAACAGAACTGTTCCTTTATACTCTGTCTGTGGTTGTTGCCTCAGTAACCATAGTTGCATGCTACACAGTAGCAGAGGGGGACATAGACAAAGTCTTCAAAGACAAAGCTATAAAAGGCCTGGATTTCTTCTGGGGCAGCAAGTATGGTGGGGGGTGATGGACGTGATACCTAACAGAGCTGGGCTCCTAGACTGTGTGTGCTGCACAACTGATTGTTTCTGGGGCCGTTCTAGGACAGGCACTGCACTCACGGCTTTTCAGATGAAAGAGGTACATTAGAATTGACCCCTTATTCAAGATGACAAGGCTGATGGAGTCAACCCAAAACAAGTCCCGACCCTCTGACTGCTAACCCAGTGTCTCTGGGTCTACTAGACTATATATAGCTAAACGATACCATCCCTGGCTCTACTGGTAAATTATTTAATTCAATGAGTATGTAGAGTAGGGACTGCCTGCCAGCACTGACCGAGCTCTGGCTTCCTTGTCCTCTGAGTGAGGTGTACTAGTGTGTAGACCTTTCAGCTCAGAGTCACCAGTGATGCATGGACCAGCCCATAATGCCAGCACTCAGGAGGCTGAGGCAGGAGGACTACCTCAAGTTTGAGATCAGCATGGGATACATAGTGGCTTCCAGGTCATCATGGGCTACGGAGTAAGAACCTGTCTCAACAACAACAACAACAACAACAACAACAACAACAACAACAACAACATCGCACTACCATGTTGCCCAAAGTAGGCATTCAGTGGAATGGTTCTACTTCTTGTATTAATAAAAGGGTGCTATAGTCAAGTATGTGGGTGGACAACTCAGTTACACATGTCTCTTTACTGCAAGACTTCTCAGAGCTGTCAGTTCACTACCACATTTGAGGATCATCAAGGGGACATAGTGAGGGGCACTGCCCCATCAATCTATCCCAAGAGGTCTAGGGGGCTTCAGAGTGCTTGCTGGGAAATACTGAGTTTTGATCTCAGGAATCATTATTTTCTCATTTCTAGGAAGGGACTATACCTCCCCATACCCAGATGACATGTTTATTTTTAATTAATTAAAAGAAATTAAAACCAAGAAAATGCCCTTTTAATTATAGCTGAGGCATTTACTGACCAAAGAGTTCCCAGGAGTTATTACTGGCAACACATGCTTTCCAGGGCTGCGGAGGCTCTGAAGTAGCAGTTTATTCTTCTAATCTCCCTCGACTTTCATTATTCGGGGCTAACCGTGGCACAATGAAGATCATCTGTTCCACATGGAGACTCAGAAAAGGACAAGCGGGAGAGCATGTCTTTATGCTGTGCCTGCCGCAATCCCCTTCCACCAAGCCAACCACTCTCAGAAGCATCTGTAACACATAAAATGCTTACAATTGGCGACAATCTTGTGGTTATGCCTTAATTGTGCCTCCTAACGATGCCCCTTACCCCTGGAGCCTGGCAGCAGATCTGTGATTCTGTGGTTCGGTCCTGGATTTCCCTCCCTCTGTGCCCTTGAATTCAATACCAATTATAGAAGCAGGGTCTACTTCTCAAGCTAGGGTCCCCAGATGCTTTCCCAGCAGAGAATCTACATTCTCTTTCTCCTTTTTCTTTTTTATGTATGCTTCTCCATTTCGCAGGCCAAGTCAGTCCTCCAAGCTCAGCCCCTGGGTCTCCCTTGCTCCCTACAAAACCCTTGAAACTGTCAACCAACCCAGAGTTGCTCTTCCCGGATCAGCACTAATGTTTCACATTGTAGAATCCCCATCTTGCATCCTGCTTATCCTTACAGGCTAACATAGTGTCTGGTACATAGGAGATGTGAAGTAAACAGTAGTGTTTGACAAGCCCTAGATCCCTGGAAAACTGGCTCAGTGCACAAGCTCACATTTCACTATCGTGAAGACACATGGCTTGAGTATAGATGTAAGAATTATTTAGAAGTTGTGAAAGGAATGGGAAAGAATCTTTACAAGAACAGAAGACTCCTCAAAGGTGGCAATTTAAGGAGACATTCTGAAATCAGGTGTGGTGGTGCATGCCTGTGTCATGTGTTCAAGGTCATCTATGGATCCATAATGAGTTTGAAGTCTCACTACACGAGGCAGTGTCTCAAAATACATCCATCCATTCCCACCCCATAAGATAAAATAAGAAATAAAAATTCTTAGACCCTTAAGGACAAAAAATATGGAATGAAAAACTTCAGACCACAAATCTTACTGGTTACTTCACAGAAAAGTGGACTGAGGGGCTAGTGGTTAAGACCCACAGTGTGAGGCACCAGTGAAATAGAGCCCACACATAGACATCGCTCCTGATAGAGGCCACAAAGACAACATAGACACTTGCACCCCGAGCCCACTCTGTAGGAAGCCATGTGCCAGGGTGGCCAGGGGAGGAGATAGCCCAAATCTCCCCGGATCCCAGAGCTCCCGTGTTCCAGCAAGATCACACACATGAAAGCATGTGTGAACAGCACCTTGAATGTGTTCTCCATTTCCTTCACATCCATTCAACCATTCACACCACACACATCACTCCATTCACACCATACACGTCACTGTTAGACCAAGGCACATGACCAGCTCCAGTTGGGCAGGTCTCAGTAAATACCACATGGAGTGGGACGTTTGGTTATTGTTGTTGTTGTTATTATATAAGTATTATTATATAAGTATTGCTATTAGTTCTGACTTTGACAGTATGTGTCAATCATCAGAACAATTTCTGAGATGCAATATTAATACATCTAGTCTCTGTTCACAAACACAGAGGGACCGGTCCTTCTCAGCACCTCTCTTTGTGTGGGAAGTGATTCACTAGAAAATCATGAAGGTAAAGAGTAATTATGAGAAGGCCGTAAACTAAGCCTACAAAACAGCTTGGTGTCGCCTTCCTCCACGGCACCATGCAAGGTGTTCCCGTGCTGGAGTTCACTGTCACCACTGAGGTACTGAAGCCACCCAGCACAGCACCTTAGATCAGTGTCCTGTGCGCCTTAGACATCAATTCCCATTATAAGAAAGAAAAGAAAGGGCAACATGTGGAAAAGAAGAAGTGAGAGATACAGAGAGAGACAGAGAGCGAGAGAAAGTGTGTGTGTGTGTGTGTTTTAAAGGAGAGAAAATTATTTTCAAATAAATCTGACCAAAAGTTTTAAGTTCCAAACCAGGTAACCAAAGTAAACAGTTCAAACAGTTCTCCACAGGAGAAGGGAGACAGCAGGCACGCAGGGCTGAACGGCAGAGTTGGTGAACATCAGCTCTCTAAGGAGAGAGAGAGAGGGGGGGGGAGAGAAAGAGTGAGAGAGACAGAGAGGCAGAAAGAGAAACACAGAGAGACAGAGAGAGAAACAGAGAAACAGACAGACACACAGAGACAGAGAGAAAGAGAGAGAGAGAGAGAGAGAGAGAGAGAGAGGAGAGAAAGAGTGAGAGGAGAGAAAGAGTGAGAGAGACAGAGAGGCAGAAAGAGAAACACAGAGAGACAGAGAGAGAAACAGAGAAACAAACAGACAGACACACAGAGACAGAGAGAAAGAGAGAGAGAGAGAGAGAGAGAGAGAGAGAGAGAGAGAGAGAACAAAATCTCCCTGTATTCCACCTGCATCTGGTAGTGATGAAACAGCCCTGGGCCCTCCCTGTATTGGGCAGGGCTGTCACTTTTGATTCTCCACTTGATACCTTGTCTCACAAAGTGCTTCGGACACATCAAACACATTTGCCTTTCTGAAGGGGTCTAAAACTCAAAATTAGCAATGCTTTCTGAGTTACTTCCAGCAGAACATCAACCTTGTTTGGTTTTTGTTGTTTTGGTTTTCTTTTCTTTCCCCCTTTTGTGGAAAGGACACATTTTTTTTGTTGTTGTTGTTTCTTTTTAAAGAAAACTTAACTCCATCACAACTAAATCCATTTTAAATGTGCATTTCAAGTGAAGTCAAGCACGGCTGCAACAAGAGAGAAAATGTGCAGTCATGGGCGGGCCCTCCTGAATATGTTTGAAAAGGAACATATACTCATTAAAAAGATGACATTTTTGATGATCTCACCTCATCCTGTTTTTATTTCAGTTGTTTGATGTGTACTTGGGGGCTGTGCTGTTTGAAGGTAAAGTTTCCCCCTTGTTTTATTTTTCAGATTTTCTTCCAAGGCTAGAGAGACAGCTCAACCAGGAAAGTGTTTCCAGCGCAAGAAGGCTGGGTTCATTTGAAGAACCAGTGGGGGAAAGCCACTCTTGCTGGTGTGAGCTTGTGTAATGTCAGTGCTAGGGAGATGTCCCACTGACCTACCTGCCTGCCAGCCTAGCCTGCTTAGTGATCCAGGCCAGTCAGAGACAAAAGGGAAGGGAAGGGGAAGGGAGAGGAGGGCAGGGCAGGTGAGGGGAGGAGAGGGAAGGGCAGGACAGGAAAGAACAAAAGGAAGAAAAGGAAGAAAAGAAAAGGAAGAAGGGAGGAAGGGAGGAAGGAAGGAAGGAAGGAAGGGAAGAAGGGAGGGAGGAAGGAAGGAAGGAAGAGGGGAGGAAGCAGCTGGTGCCTAGCTCCTGTAGAAGGCCACCTAGGCTAACTCTGGTCTTCACTCCCAGAGTATCATGTTCTTAAATTCCTACAATTGTGTGTGAGAGTTGGCTCCAGCAATGGTTGCTAATAGTTTCCTGCCTGTCTGTCCTCTGACATCCTTGTCAGGGATTCCTGTGAGTCAGTGATCAGCCACTCTAGGATGACAGAACAAGACACAGGGCAATTTCTTAATAGCAACTCCATTAATTTATTTTCCCTTTTGGGGAATTGTGAAATTACATTTGGAGGAGCTAAACAACCCTTTTCGGCTTCTTCCTTTTCTTTAACCCTTTCCCGCTGACAGCACCTGGTTTAGGTATTCAGTCCTTGTCTGAGCGACCCGACCTGGGGCAGGCGTCTTTGCAGTGTTCAGGGCAAATTCTCTGGGAGGACTGGGCTGAGAGCACCAGGCTGGACCAGTGTGCCGCTGTTCAGACCTCTCAGTACTGAGGAGGAAGGCACAAAGGGTGGCCTGAGATCAATACTGGATTCCATGCTGGCTCTCACACTCAAGGGCTTCCACCCTACCTCTGAACTCAGGAAACCTGAATCTCAGTCCTGGCTATCACTGATGAGTGACTGCTTTATAATGACATAAAATAAAATTTAAAATATTCAGTCACCACCAGATCACGGTCAAGTGAACAGTTCACTGGCATTAAAACACTTTCACAGGGTCTTCAAGATGGGTAGGGACACTGTCACTCGGTCTGATCACCTGAGTTCCATCACAGGGACCCACGTGGTAAAGGAGCCAATTCCCTCCAGGCCCCCTTTACCTTCACAGGAAAACTGTGGCACACACGCTGTGGTGCTCATGTGTCCCCACCAATAAAGAGATGTAATAAAAACAGGACATCTCATATTGTTGTGCAAACAGTCTTCACTAAAGCCCACCACGTTTTCTTCTTCTCAAACTAACGTGTCACACCTGTCAACCACTCTACTCGTCTCCCAGCCAATAGCAGCCATCACGCTGCTGGCTCTCGTTATGAATTTCCTCTCTCCAGCATGTCACAGAGCAGGGATGCTACTGCTTGTTCTGACTTATTTTGATTCCACTTAATATGTCTTCAAAGTTCGCCTCTGCCTTGCACGTGAGCACTTCTTTCTGCTTTCAGCAGCTCAATATTCCATTGTGGGTACAGACATTTGGTTCAGTCATCCACATGTTGATGGCACTTAGATGGCTCCACTGTCTACTATTAGAAGCTATAAGAATGAACAAAGTCCTGTTCAAGCTCCTGTGTCCTTTAACTAATCAACTGATCACTTCCCCAGTGTTTCTAACATCACCTTCAAAACGATAGCAACCTTTTCAACATGTCCATTTTTAAACTGCGTTGTCTGTTCTCTGCGGGCTGCATAGTATTTCCTTTTGATGGTTGCAACCAGTTGCAAACCATGGTCAAGTTTAGGCTAAGCCAAGCTGATTTGCTCTGACATTGGGTCAAAGCCTGCAGGTTTCATCCTGGGTATGGTGATTTCAGTTACGTACAATGAGGAGATGGACATCAGAGAGATGGGTCAGTCAGTAAACTACTTACTGCATAAACATGAGGACCTGCATTTGATCCACAGCACCCGTGTAAAAGGCCAGCCATGGTGGTGTAAGCCTGGAATCATAGCTCTGGGGTGGCGGAGACAGGATCCCTGGGGCTTGTGGGCCACCCAGGTTTTTCTAATCCTCTAGGTGCAGTAAGAGACACTGTCTCAAAAAAAAATAAATGAAAGGAGACAGAGGAAGCTAGTGACATCAACCTCTGGCCTCCACATTCATGAGCACATATGCATGAGAGAGAGTGCAACACACACACACACACACACATACATAACACATATACAGACATACACATATACACACATGTACATCCATACATAACACGCATACATCCATACACATACCTGTAAAAAAAATAATAATGCAAACCCCAAAATGAGATGTGTTAAGGGAGCTTAATGAATTCTGTTTCTCCATCTTTCCTCTCAACAGCTGATGCACTGGGAAGTCATCCTGGCACTAAGCTCTGGGCTAGATTCACACCAGCTCATCTCTGATCACTACAACTCTCCTTTTGGGCTGACCCTAATAGAATGGCACGCTTAAGAAAAAAGAAAGGAAAGCAAAACAAGCCAGCAGACCAGTCTCCCACACCTCCCGGCACTTTCACAGGATTGCTGCTGTCCGCATGCTCTGTCTGGCTGTTGGCTTCTTCCTTACAGACAGGATTTTAAACATCTATGAAGCCTGCTCTACAGAGCAATTAGAGAGTCCCTTAGATATTTCAATCTGGCTAATGGCTTTCCAAGCCTTTCCCTTGCTAGAGAAGAGCTGAGCAGCAAAGGCAGCCAATGAGCACCCTCCCCCTCACAAACTCCACACTCCCATAACGGAAAGCAAGAAACCCATTTGCCGCCAAGACCACCAGTGCCCCAACCCCCACCCCACCCCTAGATGCTGAGCCCCAGTCCGAAACAACTGCTCGTGTCCAATGTACTGATTTCTTGAAAACAGGATTCATAATGAAAACGTGGACATTTAACATGGCTCTCCTCTGTAATGCTTCACATTAGCCTTCAGGGAGGCAGCGCCACAAAGTCAACATACTGCCTTTTCCAGCCGGCGCAGAGGGGAGGAAGGGACAAAAGCTGTGGAAAACAAAAGGTCATTTGATTTGATAATGATCAAAGAACATTAGATTTGTGCTGTATGAAGTGGGTAGTATAAACTGAGGGTCATCCTGTACAAGACAGGAGGCTCTGCCAGGCAGGCACACGTTGTGCCTGTCTGGATGGGACTGTGCACTGGACCAAAAGCTGTCCTTCTACGAAGCTGCTGCTGCTGTTCATATGGTAGATTCCATACAGCTCTGAAAGTTCTGACAGTTCTATATGATAAAAATCCCAAACTCAGAGCAGCCCATTATGTGGGCAAACTGTTCATTTTATATTCACCTCCTTGTTGTGTCAGAGAGGAGGTCATCTAAAGAGGAGGTCTAATTAATCAATCTGTCGGAGGCAATGAAGAGGGGCATGTTAATAGGACTTTTATTTCACCCAGGAAAGCGGCAGTCTGACAGGGACGGGGAAATATGGCCTCGATGCTGCTGTTTATTAGTGATGCTGAGATCACTGGTAATAGTAGCCAAGCAGTGTGTGGTTGACAAAGTGTGGAGTGTCAAGAGGCGGCAGCAAGCAGAAATTAGACTGACAAGAGGCAGCCCCTGAGGGATATTGATAGCTGATAAGGAAGGCAGGCGTGGAGGGCACGTAAAAGAGGGTGCCACAGCCAGGAGGGGTTGGGCAGTGAGGAAGAAGCAAGGCAGCAAAGGGAGAGCTTGGCTCGGTCCTGTGCTGACAGCTGATGGGGCTGGCTCCAAAATGCATCTTGACTTGTGAAGTGTTTTCCTCACAAGCTGGTGTTTGCTCCTAGTCCTTGTGCTGGGTGTGGGAGAAGAAGGGATCCTGAGGCTTCTCCAACCTACCTAAAGTGATTCTCACTACAGGGAGCACACTCCCATAAGAAAATGGAAAGCGAGAAATACGTGCTCACATCAAAGACACAAACTTTACACAGGATGCCAAGGTGTTCATGGAACTGAAGCCCTGAGCTAGGATGAGGTGAGCCTGCCTGTTGTCAGCACTTACTAAGCATGGGTGGTTTCAGAAGTGAATGAGCGTCATCTGTGGGAGCAGAACGAGTCAAATCACAAGGGCATCTATTTTTCAGTGGGGTGGGGATTTCCATGAAAGACTGTAGAACTTCTTGACTCCTCTTACCCCTTCTAAAGGAATGACACTATTGCTAGGGAGCCATGATGCCCCAAAAGAGCAGTTCAAGGGGGGAATTAACAACTCCCAGAATGATCCAGAATCTCAGACTTGAGCCAACACTGGAGAGAGCTAAGGGTCAAGCAAACACAGATGCCAGGGTCTTCATGCTTCATCTTCAGGTTGAGCCTAAGTTTCTCAGTACTGCATGGCATCCCCACAACAGCATGTTGTATACTGGCTTCACACTGTTAGCATATCCATTCTTACAACAGCCTTAAGGAGGGTAACGCTATAGGTACACTTTGACCTATAATCAAATAGATTTTTTTAAGGCAGCATTCTTAAAGATAAAATGCAAAAGGCTACCTTTTATTAATAACCTAGAAGAGCATATTCTGTTGTTCCATTTACACACTGCAATCCACACTTTTATTTTATTTTTAACCACCTGTGTCAGCCTCTTCGACTAGTTCTGAAAGTAACCACATACACTTGTTTATTTTATTTCTTAATTAAGGAATAGAGTGGGGGGCACATAGTAGGGCTGGGTGAACGTTATTGGGATGAGTCAGTGGTTGGACACGGATCAGTGAAGCCCCATTACATAAATCGGAGCATCAAGACTCTTATGGGTCTGCTGATGTGTATAGTGAAAAAGCCTAGAGCATTTTATTTCCCAAATGCATGACTGTGATGTGAGATTTACTGCTGAAGGAAACTGAGCTATAACGTGTTCAGGGAAAGTGCTTTCCTCTCTCAGCACCTAACACAGATGGTATGAATTTACCCCCTCACACCAGGATGAAGAGAACAACTCTTATCCCCAGAGATTCAGAGACAGCTCAGAAATAAGTCACACACCTCACCCTTACTAAAATAACTCTCTCTGCCTTTAGACTCTCTGTGGACTTCCTAGATGTAGTCCCATGATGTATGGGTCCAAGGTGAGCATCTTCTCTGTTCCTCTTGGTTCTTTTCTAGTCACTCATCTGGTCTTTGTTAAGATGCTCTGTAGGGGGCTGGAGAGATGGCTCAGTGGTTAAGAGCACTGACTGCTCTTCCAGAGGTCCTGAGTTCAATTCCCAGCAACCACATGGTGGCTCACAACTATTTGTTATGGAATCCAGTTCACTTCTGGTGTGTCTAAAGAGAGCGACAGTATATATGTACATACATAAAAAAGAAATTTTATTTTTGGTTGTGAGCCTAGCCTTTAAAAAGTAAAATCTCAAGAAAAGATATATTTTTTTAAAAAGATGGTATATAACGTCACAGAACCCAACTACTTCTTAGGGTTCTCACCTCTTCCTATGGAATTCTTGTGTACACTGAGTCAAACATACTAGAAAATATATTTGTGTGCTTCCCCCTTGCTGTCTATTGCCAATTTTACTCATGACTTCCAATTTCAAAGCTTTAGAAACAAAAGGAACATTTTTTTTTTTTTCACTTAGGATATAGTAGTTACCTGATTCTAAAGAACAACTCGAACATTACTTTCTGTTCAGGCACACGGGATCAACTCGAACATTACTTTCTGTTCAGGCACACCGGATCTGAAGTGGTTGCAGAAGGTAACAAAGCAGCCCTGCCCTCAGGGGACGCTACTAAACCAGATAAATAATGGCTGTGAGGGGTGAAGCAGTGTTACAAGGGCTATTAGTGCAAGTCATTCTTATGGTTCAGGTAGGGGGTGAAAGAAGTCACACATACTCTCTAACTATACACTGGATGACTTATTGGTCAGATAAAACAGGAATTCTGTATGAACAGAGGATCTGGGATTTGGCAATGGACAACTCTGGGTCCCAAATCCTACATCCACAGGATGATTGATAAGGTATTTCTAAGACACCCAATAAACAGATACACAGAAAACAACAGCTACAGATATGAACTACTTTGGAATCTGTTCTTCACCCAGCTTTTACACCCAACTTCAGTGGCAAAAGTTTTAATCAGCTTTGTGACTTGCCCAAGTTTCACATGAAATGCTGTACTTCATCCTCAGAGAAACTACAGAAGGGAAGACCTTGAACACTTGCCATGGTTTTTTTTTGTTTGTTTGTTTGTTTTTTTTTCTGAAGATACAATAGGCAAAAGAAGGCTGAGCTCAGGACCACGCAGCTGGTAAACATAACAGGCAAGAACTGAACCTAGTACCTTAGGCTGTTTGGCTTCCCAGAGTCATTTTAAGTTTTGCATGTAGAATTCCCATAAACTTATCTTAGTGAATGAGCAGCACAGTACTACAAGGCAGGAGAGCAGCAGCCATTCGGTGTGGTGAGAAGAGCCACCCAGGGAGGTTTTCCATTCCAGTACCACTGTTAAACAGATTGAGATGGGACCCGGTCAAAAAGCATCCCTTCTCTGGGCCTCCTACTCTTCCTCTGTTAAGCAGATGCTGGGAAGATGAGTCAGCCAGTAGCTTGCCTGATGTGCAAGGACCTAGCATTGAATTCTCAGAATCCACAAGAAAAGGTTGGATTGGTGATCTTGAGTCTGTAACTCCCCTGCTGTGGGACAGAGACAGGTGGACAGAAAGCTCATCTGCCAGCCAGCTTAACTAAATTGATGAATTTCAGGCTCATTTAGAGACTCTTGAAAAAAT
>LR750052.1:67670-102670 GCA_902729485.2 Mus minutoides
CCCAAGGAGCTGAAGGGGTCTTCAACCCTATAGGTGGAAGAATAACATGAACTAACTAGTTCCCCCTGCGCTCACGTCTCTAGCTGCATATATGGAAGAAGATGGCCTAGTTGGCCATCATTGGGAGGAGAGGCCCCTTGGTCATACAGACTTTATATGCCCCAGTACAGGGGAATGCCAGGGCCATTATGTGGGAGGGGGTGGGTAGGGGAGCAGGGCAGGGATGGGGGAGGGTAAGGGGAAATTTCTGGATAACACTTGAAATGTAAATGAAGAAAATATCTAATAAAGAGAAAAAAAATTAAAAAAAAATAGTGCTTCACCCACACTAATATACATATACATCTCTGCACCCTCCCCCCCCCCTGTACACAAAAGAGGCAGGAAGGAGAGGAAGAGAGGGTGATTTTGACCACACTATGGGTCCTTTTCCAGCTTTGAAATTCAAAGGGAAGGCAAGTCTCATTCCTCCTTTCTCCATCTGAGAATTTCTTTACCTTTTAGCTACTTTTATGACATCTGATGATTGGGTGGATTGGACGTGACAAAACTTAGACCTCTCCTATCTAGGAACCTTGGCTATGAAGACTCAGGGCTCTCATTGCTAACCAGTTTCATGTCTGGTTTGAGGTAGAAGAGCAGAAAGAGGAAGTGGGCTCTTCCAGAGGGAACCAGGGCTATACATTCAGTGTCCATTTATGATCCCAGTCTGGTTGATTGAGGGATTTTGCTGCTAGGAAACATTAACCATTAGCATCAGAAACTTATTTTACTTAGAATTTTATCATGACTACAAACACTCTATTGAATCTCAAGATTCTATTCTTATGTTAGAAATTTGGACTATACATATTTTTATACTGTCACCATTTCATATACATTTCAATACGTCAGAGACGCTTTCACAACTGATTTATTTGTGGGATGCACAAGGAGTCCCATAATTTAAAGGTAGGGGGCATTTTCAAGTGCCTGATTTGATTCCTGCTGACTGATACCCCGAAGTGGGAAATCCAGCTGTAGATCTGGAAGAGGCAGACCTGGTTCCACTCCCTTCATGCAACTGTGGGCAAATCTTTAACCATGATTTCTCAAATGAGAATAGAAACACACCCATTAGAGCCTGCCTCGAAGCAACATTTAGAAGTCAAAAGGAGCTAGCAGACAATTCCATTCCCACCTTTTCTCATTCAGTTTGCTGTATCTCTCACAGAATGCCGAATGCTGTGAATTATCCACACTTTGCTCATCAGCAAGGGGCGAAAACAGAAATATGACTATGACACTCCTCTCCTTTAAAATATTCAAAGACTTTTCACTTCCAATAAAGAAGCTACACTTTCTGGAGGGTGGGACACCGGATCTGAAGCCACACTGGACTTCTACTGACTCTTCTGTTCTTTCCTGGCTTCCTAGCTCGTTGAGGTCTCGCCTCTAGATTTGCTTAGGTTTAACTGTGGTCGAGTCATCCTTCAAGGTCTGCCTTAGCCTTGGCTCTGTGTGTGGCCCCCCCACTAACCCATTTTTCTTATGGAAACACTTTGTGTTTTTTTTTTCTGCAACACCCTGTGACTAATCTTGGCCGTTCTGATAGGAAGGGCAGTTGTAATGTTTTGGGGAGTTCTCCTGTGCTGTAGATCACTATTTCTCTTATGGTTCTTGCATAAGACAAGAAGGCAGATGGCCCACATTCAAACTCTGTAGTCACCGTCCCTGATGGTGCATCTTGCGTACACAAAAGCTTCAGAATCACAGTTTATGGAGTGGCAGAAACTCTGTCTGATTGACTGCTATGTCCCCAGGACCAAACCTTCTGCCTGATGAAGTACTTTAGGGTGTCGCTCGAATCACACCTGTCTAGCAGTGTGGGGCTGTTTAAATGGCTGTTAGGATTGAAGAGCTAAGGGAATACTGTTAAGTTTCAGCACCAGCATCATTCCATGTGACTCTGCCAAAAAGGTGAAGACAAGTACAATCTATAAGATGAGTGTAGGAAAGAGAAATCTGGTGTGTGTGTGTGTGTGTGTGTGTGTGTGTGTGTGTGTGTGTGTGTGTGTGTGTGTGTGTGGGGGGGGGGATAGGTGGCAGGGATGTGAACGACTGAAGTCAGAGACTGAAAGTGAACACCCTGCCTGAGGATGCCTGGTGTGCATGACACCTTTGTCTAAATGTAAAGGAGTCAGCAGACATTCCCTGCCCCCCCCCCCAAAAAAAAAACCAGTATGACAGAGTTATGTGCTGTTGGCATTGATGGAAAATACAGAAAGCCGGTTTTTTTCTATTCATATCATTAGAAAATACAAATGGTTAAACTGTCAAAAGATAAAATGAAGCCTCTTGTAGCATACAATTGAAACAGAAGATCAAGATGGCCCCAGACTGGTTCTGTAGCTGAGACTAACCTTGATCTCTTGGTCCTCCTTAATTTGCATTCACCTCCCAACAGGAGAGATGGTAGGCAGGCTTTGTGTATGCTAGGCAAGAACTCTACCAACTTCACTGGGGTCTTTTCATTAGGAAGAGAGCTCAGATTCCAAGTTGAGGTGGACAGACTGCCACACCAGGTCTAGAAAGATACCGGGGAAACTGCAGAAGCAATAGTCAGCTAGCAGTCTCTCTGCTATCATTGGCTCTCAAGAAATCCTTTAATTTAGTCTCTCCCCACCCCCGAAAGTGATCTTATTGAATTGAGGCTTCGTGGGGGTTCTAGCAAAATAAGGATGGGGACCACTTTATCTTATTTCTGGGACAATCAAATTTCTTTCCAATAGGGCAATTTGAAGAGTGCCTATTTTTGAAAATTGTGTGCTGTAACTGAACCTCCAAACCCCAGTGCCCCACTGCTGGCTGTGTAGAGGTGGAATTTTCACAGAATTTGTTTCCTTAGGCATTAGGAGAATAAATGACTGAGTTTTTCTTCCTGATTGGGAAGTTGAGTGCACCAAATTTCAGGTCATTTCCTGCAGTTTTCTCTGTGGTCTCAGCACCGCAGATTCACTGGACACTGCTAAGTACAAGCTGAGGAGATGTTTCTCTCTCACTTTCCTCCTGCCAAGTCTCACTGAACCACTTCACTGCAAGCTGGGGCTGGTGTGGTCCTCCCCTGAACTCCACAAAGAGGAGTCCAGCACTCTCTGTGCTCCTGGGGTACACAAAGAGTTTGCCCCAATCTTGTCACCTCTGTGTCACATACCTTTATGTTTCAAGTGTTTCACTGAGTTAGCAACAATTGCAAAAGATGTATTAGAAGCAGGGTGGGGGTGGGGCTTCTTTTTACCTTGGCAAGGAGAGGATCATTGCTTGAAAACAAAAGAAATCTGCAAGTCCCTCCCCAAGACACTGCCTCAGGAACCTTATTTACAATATGACAAACCCCGGGTTCATTCTTACAGCCTCATTAAATCGAAGCTTCATTTAACTAGCCGGACATTTTTACAATGGCTTTACAGGCTCGGGTGATAAATGGCTGTCTAACATTCTTCAACAATAGCTGGGCTACAGCCATAACCAGGATGTGTATAAACACTGCATCTGTTTAACAATGCACAGGGCTGGAGAGCAGGAACTGAAGGCAAAGGCTTTTCCCCAGCAGTTTGTATGGGGGCAGGGTCCTGATTGGAGGGAGGGAAGATTATACTGTTTTGTTTTGTTTTGTTGTGTTGTGTTTTGTTTCACAAGCTCCCTGTTTGGCTGGGAATAATGATGGTCTTGGAAGCTCAGGACCACATTCAGAAAATGGGAGTTGTGTTAAAATTTCTTAATCTGATCTCTGAAAAATAACAACACAAAGGTTGGTTTCTCTTCCTTTAAAAAAAATTCCAGCCGGTTGTGGTGGCGCACGCCTTTAATCCCAGCACTAGGGAGGCAGAGGCAGACGGATTTCTGAGTTCGAGGCCAGCCTGGTCTACAAAGTGAGTTCCAGGACAGCCAGGGCTACACAGAAAAACCCTGTCTCGAAAAAACCAAAAAAAAAAAAAAAAAAAAAAAAAATTCCCCAGGTCTAGGCAGTGTGATACAACCATGCGATCACAGCACTCGGAAGGCTGAGAAATGAGGAATCAGAGGGTCAAGGCCAGCCTGCACTACTCACAAATAAGCAAGCAAAACAAAAGCTTCCGTGAGAGAGGACAGAACAGCACACTCCAACTCAACAAACCGGAACCTCTTCTGGGTAGTCACGCTGTCAAAACCTGGAGAAGTACAGGCTTTCCTACACAGCGGGGAGAGCATGGCTATTGCCCACACAGCTAAACCCTATCTAGATCTCCACCAGGCTCTGATTTAATTTCACACCAAGTGCTATTGCATAACAGGACAGGACAAAGCCTCTGCTATTTACACTCGAGGCTATGGCCTGACATTCTGTATAAATGACATTTACCAGTTGTCCCAAGCACTTTGTGCCTTGTTTCCATGCTAGTCATCTGACATGTCATTACTTAGTGCGGCAATGGCAGGTAAGCCAAAACCAAATCTGCCGTGACTGGTGCTGCTCAGGGTCCATCCAGCCTTGTGCCCACCCCCAACGCCCAAAGGGGAAGGCGATGCTGGTCCACGGTCTGTCTGCCAAGAGCCAAAAGGGGCAGCCATCCCCTCAAGGGGTCGATGAGGCCATCTCCTGGAATAAGTTCTGGTCCTAATTCTGTTTTCACTGTTAAAGTGTACATTTGAAATCTCAAACTTGTTTTCCATTCACGCTTTAAACGCTACATGTAAGTCCTTAAGTGACTCCGGCAGCTTGTCTTTTCGTTGGTATTTTGAATGCCGGGGTTTTGGGGGGGGGGCTGTTTCAAAAACCCACGCCTTCTTCCGCATGGGTTGTTGGATGGGAGGCCGTCAGAAGTTATGCCTGTGCACTTCATCAACAACATAAATCAATTAAGCACAGCTATTCCCCAAGGAAGACATCCCTCTGCTGCTAAGCTTGGCTTAACATAATTAGATACCGGAGCTCCCACACACAGAGGCAGGTTCCTCACCTAGACAGGTCTGCCAAGCTTGGAACCGCCCCTGGGCACATCCAGTACCCTCCTTCACTCACTGGTCATTCGACTCTGCAAGACTGTCCTGCCGATGTCTCAGCCCAGGAGAGCCTGGGACTCACTGCCACCAAAGCTAAGCAGGACATTGGTCTCATATGGCCACACTACATTCTGAATGCAAAGCCTGTATATCGTGGCTTTCAAGAGTTTTAAATGTTAGCTGTTCTTTATATTGCTTCTTTGTGGAAGACCTGTCCTGGTATTAATAGAAAAAACAGAGGAATTCCTTCACTCATCTACAGTCAGAAGGAAAGAATGGGGAAAAGATCTAGAGGAAAGTCACCCGAGGAAGTCATGGTTACGGTAGCTCCCAAGTTCCTTCCACTGTCGGAGGAGCTATGTGACATGGGGATGAAGGCATAAACAGGTGGGTTCAGCGGAAGGAGCTGTGAAAAGAGCTTGTGCCCTCGCCTGCTAAATGACTCTCGGTTAAGAGGAACAAACATGTGACAGTGTCAGAGGAAGGGCGCTGGAACTCAGCCAGAAAAAGCTGTCTGATCATCTCTGAGTAACAGGTGCACTGGTCACATTGGATTTGTGATTTGGGCAGTTAAAGAGAGAAGATGAATTCATATATGTCAGCACTTATCCATCCCCTGCAGTGTGTACATATGTGTACATGCATGTACCCCTTTGTACTTGTGTGTATTTATTTGGGTAAAAGAACTGCATATGTCACATGTTGAGATAAACGTAAAGGGAGACCACCATCCTAAAAATATAAGAACAAGCAAACAGGAGGAAAAATAAATGTTTTCTTTTGAAAGCGGCAGAGGTCACAATGAGACCTACAACACATGCTGCCATGGTTCCTTCCGCATTTCCAACAGCCACAGTGTGCACTAGAGGGCCACAGCCAACGTCAGTTTCCCGTGCCCTCCCACTTCTGAGCGAAGAAACACTTTGTTGACATTAATGAACCAGTCTACACCAATCTACATTAAACTCTTAATTTTCCAAGGTTCAGTGTGACCTCTGTGGCAGAGCCTAATGCTTATGGGGTATTGCTGAAGCAAAGACACGGGATGTACTCCGTAGACACAGGGAGGTTGTCCCCAGGTAGCACACCCAGTCTGCTTCCGGCCTTTTTTTTTTTTTTTATTGTCGTGAGTTTTTTTTTTTTTTTAAAGGTTAGACAATTTTAAGGTTCCCCCCTCCCCCCCGGTTCCATGCATAAAACATGGTTTGAGGGTGGGAGAGAAAAAAAATAATGTTAATGCAGCAGTCTCATTTTATAAATGAAGAAAGTAGGGTCCAAGTGAAAGGGTGCTATCCAAAAAAAATCACATTACTAGGTACAAACAGAAAGTCTAATTGGTATTTCTAAGTTTCACACCCACCCTCCTATAACACAGCAGAATGAGCTTGAAAGAAAACAAGTAATTAAAAAGTATCTTAAAAATAAAATTAAAAAATTACAATTAGCAGTGTCCTACCCAGCCTAAGTTCTAAATTAATTGGATATAAATTTAGTTTTACTGGAAGGAGGCAGAATGATGTCCACCTATCAGGTACCAACTTATACGAGCCATTCTAGGAATAAGTTCACAGCCAAACCACACACCTGTAGCTTCAAAGCCAGTTATTCGTTAGTGGGCATAAAAATCAGTGATAAAGGAAGACTTTCCTGCTACACTGACAAAAGTCAGGATTCACAAAAGGGTCCAGAAAATGGTAACAAGCACTGAGTCAAGACTGAGACTTGTAGCCAGGCAATGGTGGCGCACACCTTTAATCCCAGCACTCGGGAGGCAGAGGCAGGCGAATTTCTGAGTTCGAGGCCAGCCTGGTCTACAGAGTGAGTTCCAGGACAGCCAGAGCTACACAGAGAAACCCTGTCTTGAAAAACAAAATAAAACAAACAAACAAAAAGACTGAGACTTGTACTTGGAACCACATGCGCAAAAGCTAGGCAAACAGGGTGAATAAAACATAGCTGACTCTGGTCATGGGGAGACAATGGAAAACCCAGGCTTGAAATTCTTAGGGATGATTTTAAACATCTAGTAAGATAAAATAATTTTGGATTAATCCTCAGAGGTTTAAGTTTACCCATAATCCTCCCCACCTGAGCTGTGCTACTCTCTGTTGAGTAGTGCTAACATGTTCATAAATAAACCCAGTTTTCTGGGACCATAATATATTTGGTTTGAAACAGATATCTCTATGACAACCCTAATTTTACAATAAGAAAACCCACATACATCGAGCATAGAAAATGAAGCCCAAAGTTGGGAAATTCTGGAATGTGGCATCTCCTGAGGTTTTTTTTCCTTTTTTTTTCCTTTTTTCTTTTTTCTTTTTCTTTTCCTTTTTTCTTTTTTCTTTTTTTCTTTTTTCCAAGACAGGGTTTCTGGCATTGAACTCAGAAATTTGCCTGCCTCTGCCTCCCGAGTGCTAAGATTAAAGGCATGCGCCACCACGCCCAGCTTCTCCTGAGGTTTTGTAGCAACAGGGAATGTTCTGGTCTTTCTAAAGAAGGAGCCCTTGTAGGATTTTTAGGTCCCAGTATTCGAAGGGGCTTTGAATTTTACTTCATAAAGTACTCAGTAGTTTTCAAATCTACAGTGTTTCACATTGAAGCATTCTAAGGCTAGCTCAAGTTAGCCAAGTTAACCAGAAATCAGAAAGTATGTCTTCCCATCTTAGTCGGTGTTCTATTGCTGTGAATAGAGATCATGGCCACAACAACTCTTATAAAAGAAGACTTATTTAACTGGGACTTGCATAAAGTGGAGGTTTAGTCTATTATTGGCATGTTGGGACACATGGCAGCACACAGGCAGACAAGGTACAGAAGATGTAGCTGAGAGTTATACATTAGAATCCAGAGGAAGCAGGAAGCAGGAAGCGAGAGACCCTGGGCCTGGCTTGCATTTTTGAAACCCCCCCAAACCACACTTCCTCCAACAAGGCCACACCCCTAGCCCTTTCAAACTATATTCAATCCACCACACCTGCTGGCTCTTTTTCTGCTCCCCTAGACCCTCCATGTGTAAGTCAGGGTTGGGTCACAGGGACACACTTCTTTCTTTTTGGAATTTATGTGCAGTGTATATGAAGTATCATAAATTAGTTTTGCTCAGAGGTGGGAAGTATTGTCAGAAATCCAAACATTCATTTATTTTCCCAGAAACAAAAAAGACCTGGACTGAACTATCTCGAGGCAAACAGTGACAAGGAGGCTTTGTCTGAGAGTCTGTCTGGCATCTGTTGCAGTCTGCAGATACCACGAACACAACTCTTACAATGGCACACATCTGACCAGGTACACCCCGCCGAAGCAGTGCTGGGCAGATGGTGGGTTTACGCTCCTCTTGGAGTGCATCTTGTTTAAGTTCAGATGCTGCTGTACTTTCTTTGAATGCTGCCTTTCTCTGTCCAGTCAGACTAGTCTCTTGTTGTGCATTTCTGCATCCCCTGACTACAGTGCAGAGTGTAAGGTTTGGTCCTCTCCTTATCCCTCAATGGAAAAAGATCTCTGGTGACAAGAATCAAGAGTCCCAGAGTTGTGTTCTTGGGAACAGTGTGAGCTGAAAATGATTTCTGCTGAAAACAACCTGAGAGCGTGCTTGTGGGACTGTAGGACAGGAAACCATTATAGAAAATGATAGTGTCACTCCTTAAGTTAAAGGTAGAATATAGTACCACAAGAACTAAAACAAGTGCCTCGTATGCAGGTGCTCATAGCAGCAGTATGCAGAATCCTTATTATATGGTAATACCCTGGACCTATCAGCAGGTGAATGAGTAAACAAAATGTGGTATATGAATACAATGGAATAGGTAAATGAATTCATTGTATGTTAGGACCTGGGTAAAATAGTAAGGCCTAGATGGAATGTTAAGACCTAGGTAAAATGTTAAGGCCTAGGTAACAGTTACCTGGCTAGCCCACCATTATAAGGAAACTTTCTCATATGTTTCTGAATGACACTATCATTTTCTATAGTCGTTGCCTGTCCTATAGTTACTAGGAACACTTCTAATGCCAACTTGATTATCTGTTGTCTTATGCCCTTGGAAATCAATCACAATACACGTCAGCTTTGCATGGTTACTTACAATAAGCTTGGACCCGAACCAACCACAAACAACACTTCCTGCACCTGTGTATGAGCTTTTATGGTGTAAGCTGCCCCTGGGAGGGACCCCAACATAAGAGAGACACCTGCACCAATATAAGAGACTATTTGGAATAAAACTTCCATTTTGAATAGGGGTCAAGTAAACGTTAAGGACAACCCCCCACCCCCCATGAGAACTGACATTCTACTCGACAGAAAGAGACATGGACATAGGTAACTGACATCCTGGTAGAAAAGTTAAAACAGGACTGTTAGACAAGGCAAGTCCCCTGCCATAGTTGACTACCCCAACCAATGGAAAAAGGATAAATGTGCAAAAAGACACGTTCTTAAGGAAATCCTCTATCCCTGATTCCTGACTGTTGAAATTACTTGGCACAGATGTTTGTGGATTTGGGGCTTCAAAACCCTTAGGGTCTTAACTATGAATCATGGTTCATCTGGACATGGCCTTGGCCGATCAGTCCTGGGGCATAGGCTCAATAAACTATCTCTATCTGATTGAGATCAGTGTTTGTGGGGGGTGTGAGGAGATTCCGGGACCCTAACAATATACATATATCAAACAGAATAGTATTTAGCCCTCAAAAGAAAGAAAATTCTGAGACATACTGCATCAGAACCCATTGAAGGAATCTTGTTAAGTGAAATATGCCCCAAACTGTCAAGGACCAGCCTCAGCTAGGTCTGAGTTCCTGAGAGAAGGGTTATCAGTGAAAACCAATGATTGGAAGTCAAATCGTGGGTTACAAGCTGGCAGTAGTGTATGTTCTGCTCAAGACAGCATTCCAGACCTCTCCCTCTCTCTTTGTTCTGCTCTGTCTGAGACAGCTTTCCAGACTACTCTCTCTGTGTTCTGCTCGGGACAGCCTTTTCTGGCTATTCTAAAACCTCCCTGGTTGAGACAGCCATCTTTCTGCTAGAGAAAACTCTCTCTGGTTGAAGCAGTGCTCTTTGCTAGTAAAACCCCCAAAAGCTCTCTGAATAGCTTTTTGGTTTTCTGACCAAAGTCAGAAAAGCAGCTATTAAAAAAAAATTCGGGCTGGTGAGATGGCTCAGTGGGTTAGAGCACCCGACTGCTCTTCCAAAGGTGATGAGTTCAAATCCCAGCAACCACATGGTGGCATACAACCACCCGTAACAAGATCTGACGCCCTCCTCTGGTGTGTCTGAAGTCAGCTACAGCGTACTTATGAAGAATAATAAGAAATGAATCCTTGGACTGGAGATACCAACCGGAGCGAGCGAGGCTGTCCAGAGCGAGTGGGGCCGAACGGGGACGGCAGGAACGAGCGGGGCCAACCGGAGCAAGCGGAGCCAATCGGAGTAAGCGGTGCGACTGGAGCGAGGGGGGGGGGCAGCTGGAACAAGCAGGGGCCGTACGGGGGCGGCCGGGAGCGAGCGAGTGGAGCCGGTGGGAGCGAGCGGGGTCGAGCAGAGCGAGCGGGGTTGACCGGAACAAGGGAAAAAAATTCTTGGATCTTTTGATCAAGTAAAAAAAATCGGATCTTTTGATCAAGTAAAAAAAATCCCATTAGAAAAATTCTAAAAGTAATTATTGGGTTTTTCAATAAAAATCAGAAAGCCAGAAAAAAAAATTCTAAAAGCGCTGTGTTCACTCTTAAGATAGCTTTCTCTAAATAGCTGCTAGAAAACATTCTAAGAGCTGTGTCAACTCTCTAAGTAATTCTTGTGATTTGAGAAATCTTGTTAGGAAAAATTCTAAAAGAGTTGTGTTCATTCTCCATGGACTTTCTGACTAAAATCAGAAATCCTGTTTAAAAAAAAAATTCTTGAAGAGCTGTGTTCACTCTCTAGTGATCTCCAGACAGCTCAGCTCTCACCAGAGGAAACAAATTCTAAAGAAGATCTGCTATTGATTTCTGCCAGCTCATCTCAAGTAGACCTAAAGCCTGACTTTTTATTTACATATCAATTTAGCTATTTATTCCAGGTTCCCTCTTGTCCATCCCAGAACTCAGCATTAGCCCCTTGATTCTTAGGAAGAGACAGCAAGCACAAGGACAAGCAAGGACAATAAGCTAGCAGGGTGGGACCCTACCCCGGAATGATCATTCTGACCACGACTGGGCCTAAATTCACACTACCCCAGGCTGACCTTGAACTCAGGAATCTGCCTGCATTTGAATCTGCCCATCCTGTATCTTTCTGACAAGCTGACTCATAGGGTAGCAGCCTCAGTTTCCTTTACATCTGTGAAGCTCCTTATACAATTCATATTGCATCCTTATATTTTTGCATAATTGAGAAAACACATATTTTCAAACTCATGTATTTAGAGCTCTTTCCCATAGCCTTAAGGGTTGTCCTGAAGGTCCCAGCGTTTATCATTTTGCTGAGACATTAACCACACCTTTGCCTCCTCGACTCAAGCTGTCTCTGATTATCATGGAGACATTAACATTAATTGGAAGGATATTCATCCCAGGAGGAATGTGAAAATATGCACATTATTATACAAATAAGCCTTTTGCCCACCGCAGCCACCATCACTCTTGGAGGCCCATGCCCTGTTTGCCTTGTTCCACACGTGAGAGTCATGTCATTTCACCCCACCAATGCCACTCCGGACTCAGCAAAAACTAAAAGAAAAAAGATCGCATGCTTGAACAGAAGTGAATTTGGCTGAAGCAAGCCTCTAAATTTGAATGATAAAGTTTTGGCTTAAAGTTGCCTCCATAGAAAGTTGAGTGGCTATCTGGCACGTGGTGCAAACAATTTGTAAGGCAATCAAAGAATAAAATCCTGCAACTCAGTTGCTAAGCCTCAGCCAATCACAGCAGATGACCTCTTGGCCAATCCTAGGCTCTGGGCTGCCAGATTAAGTCCAAGGGAGGCAAATGCCCAGCTGCACCAATGGCCTGCTCTACGTTAGCCGTTTCCTGTGTTCCAAGGATGGCCACATTTGTGAGGGGGATGGGTAGGTGGGGGAAGAGTACCGCCTGGTTCTAGAGCCTTTTTTTTTTGCCTATGTAAACTTTCTTTTTTTTTTTTTTTAAAGATTTATTTTATTTATTATATGTAAGTACACTGTAGCTGTCTTCAGACACTTCAGAAGAGGGCGCCAGATCTCGTTACGGATGGTTGTGAGCCACCATGTGGATGCTGGGATTTGAACTTATCACCTTCGGAAGAGCAGTCGGGTGCTCTTACCCCCTGAGCCATCTCACCAGCCCCCTATGTAAACTTTCTTATATTTCAATATGCTCAGGTCTTCTTTAACAATCTAATTCCACTTGTAAGACTTGTCTAGATCCACCAAACTCACAGGAGCAGTCATTAGGATAAGTGTGCCAGGGGTTGACTTGAAGAGGAAATAGGAGTTATTGCTTGGTGGACATGGGATTTCAGTCTAAGCTCTGGAGAAGGAAGATGTCCAGTGTCATACTGTAATGTGAATGTATTCAGTTAAAACTGATGTCCACTTATAAATGGGCAAGGGAGTAAACTGTATGTCATGAATATTTTGGTGCCAAAAGGGAAGGAAGGAAGAAGGGAGGGAGGGAGGGGAGGAAGGTAGGAAGGAAGGAAGGAAGGAAGGAAGGAAGGAAGGAAGGAAGGAAGGAAGGAAGGAAGGAATAAAACTTGATAAGCAACAGTGCTGTAACCCTGGTAGCAGAGAACAGGTCTCAGTGAGTACTTCTTTGTGCCATAGTGAACCTGAGATCAGGGGGCTACCCCTGCTCACATGTAAAGGATGCTCTTGTTTCTAGAATTCACACTGCATTATGGGTACCAAGACCGTCGAGCCCTTAGAGGATAAAGAAAGAAACTTTGCAGTTCAGAGGCTAGCTCTCCAAAGCTGGCATCTGATGAAAAGGGGCCTGAAGAAACAGAGATATTCTCTGGAAGTTGACTGTAGTGGCTAAATATTCTTCATTCAAAGTGGATGTTCTCCTGACCCCCCATACATTTAAGCAAAACTCACCATGACAATTTAATCTCTATAATTCCCCTGCATGGCCTTATTTCAGATTCTGAAGGTAAACAGCATGTATTTTCCTATCACAACTGGAAACTCTGTTATATTCTAGGAGATTATCCTGTGTAAACATCCAGGTGTTGATACTGAGAACTCAGTATCCTGTGTAAATTCATTTGATCAAACCATCAATTGTAAGCTAGCAACTTGTTACGCCCCCTTTGAGTGCTGTCAGACTAAAAGCTCCTAAAAGCCTGTCCTGCCGGGAGAGTAGGGAAGATCTGTATTAAGATGCTTGTGGATGTTATCTAGGTTTTTTGTGTATATCCGAAAAATAAAATAGAATTCGTACTGAATGCTTCTTCTACATTACCGCTTTCTAGATAGTTCCTGTGACCAAAAAGCAACCAAAGATAGGGCATTCCTTTAGAATAGTAATAAACTAGAAAAAGAAAAGGAAAAAACAAATCCCCAAACATTCTAAGCCCCATCACAAGTATAAACCCATCCATCCCATTCCATGACACCGAACATCACCACCAGTCTGTAGACTCAACCCGGACATGAAGGATTAGTAAGACTTCGCTGTTAGCAATGCTACATAAAATCACTGCTTAATGATTTAAAAATAGCAGGAGGATACCAACTCAAATACTTCTAAAAAGGAAGGGAACAATTAGTCTCTTTAAAGACATTTAAGTATTATTTTAAACAATGACTTCCTTCATTTAGAAAAAAAAAATCCGCTTATATTTCTAGCCAGCAATCTATTTTCCCTAGACTCGATCCCCAAGAAAAGTTTACTAACATCCAAATACTTGAAAAGAAGTCTCACTCTCCAACCTCCAACATCAACGGCCTATGTAATAAAAAGCCACTGTAGTATTTTTAATGGGTGGAAACTGAAGTAAATAGATGCACTTACTACCACATGGCAGAGAGAATGGAAAGGCCATTCTCTCATTTAGAATTCATGTGATAGATGGAAAGTTTAATAAAAGGTCTAAGGGGGCTCATACAAGAGCTTTTAAATCTGGAAAGAAAAGAATCCTACAGGAAGAGGATGGCCCCGGGGAAAGACTGCTCGTGGTGGGAGAAAGGAAATTTTGGCTTCTCTAAAGAAACTGTGATGGGGGTAGGGAAGGAAATAAGTACAGTCAGAAATAGTTGGAGGACTTTGGATTGAATCTGTCCATTTTTATTCAAATAGTAAATCTGTAGAAACAGGAGACAGGAGGTTAGAAATCTCAACCAGTTCTTTGTGTATAATGGTGTTTCTGAGAAAGGCCTCACTGCCGTCTATTGGGGTAACGCTGTAGTATGAGTTATCATGAAAGAAGCAACAAACCATTTTGATTATGTTCTAAAACATGAGCTCCACGATCACCCCGATACTAAGGCAGTAGGTTTGGTGGAGGTTTGGGATCAGTCTGGGTTACACAAGTTCCAGGTTGGCTTTGCCCACAGAGTGAGAGACCCATCTCAAAAATCAATCAAAGAGAAGACCCTTCAAAAAGGAGCATGCATTTTTTTCATGCTCAGAAAACAGCTCATGGTGATCATGTGTTTGCAGTTTGCCATATTCATGCCTCCCTCTGTCTTCTCTCTCCAACAGCCTCAGTTTCCCCATGACTGGGATGACTGTACTTCAGGTTCAGCATAGCAGAGTCTCCATTTACGCTAAGGCCATTTATTAGTGTATTTTATCTTGCTGGGCTTTACCCAGTCTGAGCAGGAAGAGCTCAAGAATTCAAGTCAGAAAAAAAAAAGCCACCTCCAGATTCTGTCAAGTTTTCCTCAAATGTTGTCCTTCCCATCATTGGCAGTCTCTCTGAAAGGCTTAGGAGACCACTAAGCCCAAGCATGGAGCAGATCTGTAAGAAATAGAGTTCTGGAACAGAGAGGAAGACAGTGTAATAGTCACACTTCAGTCCATGCCCAGGCCTCCTCTGAAGCCATACATACCTTTGAATTGTTTCAAATACACAACACATTCTAGTCCAGTTCAGGACAGTTCATGATAAAGTATCTACTACTTGGAGCATAGAAGTCCTGACGCTTATAAAATTACCCCTAAACTGGGAGGAGGAGAAAGAAAGAGACAGAAAAGAAGAAGGAACAGGGAGAAGGAGGAGGTGATGGAGGAGGTAGAGATGTAAGAGGAGGAGGAGGAAGGGAAAGGAGGAGGAGAAAGAGGAGGAAGAGGTGGAGGAGGAGGAGGAAGAATCAACATCTGGTCCCCACAGCAGTAAAGCTTTAGAAAATGTAGCTCAGAGAATGACTGAGTTGAAATTTGCTCATCTGGTATCTAAACAAACAAACAAACAAACAAACCAAAGAGAACTGTTTTAATCTATTACAGCATAGATTGGAATATAGCAAAATTCAACAAGATTGGATTAATTACATTAACATATATGTAAACTATATGTGCACTCATCATACAGCCTCTGAGAGCTGAGCCTGGACCTGCTCCTCTATACATCGCTCTTTATTTCTATTTTTTCACTTTGCCATGATACTACTAGTAATGTGTAGACATGAGTGTACTCCTGCATGGGCTCGAGGTCTCCCCCTCCACCCCTTTTTCTCTCTATTAGGTTTGTTTGACTAGACTGACTATCCAGCAAGCACTAGGGATCCTCCTGTCTTTGCCTCCCCAGGGCTGGGATTAAAAGATTCCCAGGGATCAACTCAGGTACACATGCTGTAGGGAAATCACTTTACAGACTAAGATATCTTTCTCTCCTCTCCTCTCCTCTCCTCTCCTCTCCTCTCCTCTCCTCTCCTCTCCTTTTCTTATATTTATTCACTTATTTTATGTATAAGTGCACTGTAGCTGTCTTCAGACACACCAGAAGAGGGCATCAGATCCCATTACAGATGGTTGTGAACCACTCTGTGGTTGCTGGAAACTGAACTCAGGACTTCTGGAAGAGCAGCCAGTGGGTGCTCTTATCTGCAGAGCCATTTCTCCAGCCTTCCTTTAGTTTCTTAATGTACTGGATTTAAAGAAACAATTTTGAAGCTTAGGGCACTAGTCAACCAAACAAATGGTTGGTATTTCAAGTGTTTATTTTCTGCCACCAGACAGAGACCTGCTCAGCTATTGTGCTTATCAGAAAAGTCTCTGATCAAACTCAGAGAATATTCTAGGAATATTCTCAGGAATACTCTATGTTATGGCGTATTGCCTGTTTTTCATCAGCTTACTATTATGACTTATAATTGTATGAGATTATAGACTTACAACTTATCCGGTTTAGATTCAGGGTGATAGTGTCTGTAGGCAAATATCTCAAGACATTCTTCTCCCCTTTGAAATGCTTTTTCAAAATCTGAAACCATACTTTTCAGCCCCAAACACCTAATGTGTTTCTGGAAAAAAAGTATTTGAAAAAGATGGTCATTAAAATCCAAACAAGCAAGACATTCAGAGTCTGTAATTCTGAACAAACTGGGTTTGCTAAGATTGGACGGCCATGTTTAATACTATAATCATTTGAGCACAGCAACACTAAGAGTGTGCCTAACAGTATAGCATATACTTTGGGTGCATGTATAAGCTTCAACATTTTTACTTTATACATCGCAAAACAGTTACTAGGAACACCAGCCTGTGTTTTCCCCAGTCCTTCTAGGAAAGCCTTTGTGTTCGTCTGCCTCAGGAGTGTTTACACACAAAAGGTTGAAACAGAAGTTTCTAGAAACACTGTTACCTTTTCCTTGCTTTCACTCAAGGCAAAAAGCTTGATGGATGTTGGGACAGGGAGCAAGGAGAGCACGGAGAGCACCTCAGCAGGCTGGATGGGGATGAAGGCGGTCTACAGCCTCAAGACAGAGAAAATGACAGGGCTGTGGAGAAGTGAGGGTCCAGATGGAATTCCCTGCAAGGGGCAGCATAGTGAGCAGTAACGAGCTCTCAGCAGAAGCAGCTGTGGCACGTTTCACAAGGAAGCCAAAGCATGTTCTCGGGGACCCTAAGGCAAGGTCAGATAAAAGAGGCACGTCCTGCTATTGAGGGCCTGACTGATCCCCAACATGGTATGTTCCAAACAGACTTTGTATAAGGCCCTGACTAGGAACCTGCACAGAGATCTTTAATCAGGAACAGAGATCCATTACTTCTCAAGTCAAGGGTCAAGGGCTCAGACTGAGATGTGCTTCAACTCGAAAAACAAACAAACCAACACCCCAGTGTGTAATTACTCGAATCTGAGAGTCACACTAGCATAACACCCACACCTGCTATCCATGTTTAAATGTTTAAAAAATGCAAGTGCTGCTGCAGAATTACTGAGCACGCCTTGGGCTTTCATCAAGCCATGCAGCTGTGGCAAATTTTTGGATGACGTGCGTAAGAGGAGGTTAGATACATCCCTATCCTTTACCTCTGAGATAGACTCACTGGAGCTATGACAGAATTGAGGTTAAATGGTACAGATGCTCTTCAGAGGTGAGTTAGAACTGACCAACAAGCTGCACTCTCCATAGTTCCCCAACCAGCCCTCACTGAAGTAAAAAACATGCATGCGCTACCCCAGCGTCTCTAGCTTGTGCACTGGAGTGCTAGAACCATGACTCACTCATTTGCCACATCTGCATAACACCTGGCCAGTGTTTACTAAATATTTCTCTAATCCAGACTTGGTTTTATTACTTAAATAAATTTATCCTCACCCTAAATGGCAACATCCATGAAATTACAAGTGCTGCACACACCCGTACACTTTTCAGCAGGCATGTAAAAATGCCAAATTACTGAAAGAAGTGTGCAACCAGGCACGGCCTAAGATTATGTCATACTCACTACCAGCACACTTGCTACAGCTTGGGAAATCCTGCACCACACAACGGTGACACTAGATGTTCTTCTGATTCCATTTTCTTTCTTTTTCTTTTTTTTTAAATCCACTTCTCTTCAATTTATACTAAATTAAATGAAAACTAGCAAAGCGTGCTGGAAAACGTTGGGTAGTCCAGTGAGCCCTGTGGTTTTTCTCCAGGAAGGGCTGCTCTCTCCCCCCTTTGTCTAGGAGTGTATCAGCAAAGTCTTGCTTCATCAGACTCAGCCTTCTTGGTCCTCCAGTGATTCCATTTTCTTTCTCCTGGCTTCCAAACTGTGATTACTTACCAGTGACCATGGGTTTGACTATAAAACATTATTCAAAGAAGGAGGAAGTCAAGCGAGGGTAGGAGAACGGGAAGAAGTAACACAACAGAAAGAAGGGCGGAGAACGTAAAGAGAAGGACAAGACGCCCAGGCAAAATATCCAAACAGAAATGCCAATGGCAGTGGGAACGCTGCGTTAGTGCACATGTCTGAGCAATGTAACCACACCAGGAAATCTGCTTATCAAAAGGATGGTTACCTGGAGAACAGCGACACTACAGTCAGCTGTCACACAATGGTAGCACAGACCTGGAAATAGGGAGCATGGGCTCTCTGCTTCCCCAGGGTCCTTGCATCGTACTCATACACGATTGTAGCTTTTTGCCCCTGTAGATATACAGCCCTGGACTTGGGGACCCTCCTTCTTAAGGGGGTCCCTCCCTCTCCTTCCTTACTCTCCTTATCATCTCAGGAAGAAATTTCTGCAAAGCTCTTCCTTTGGTCACTGATATCTCTGGGAACCAAACCCATTAAGATATTTTTGATCCTTACTCATGCTATTTTGAATGTCTGGGTCACAGGAAGGAACCGATAAAAATAGAATTACAATGCCCTTACTGCCAAAGCAGCAAAGGAACTGATTAGGATTGATGTCTGAATAAATATACAATAGCAGCTCCTGTACATGAGCAGCCTTTGGTGGGACAAAAAGAAGCATAGGTCTTAGTGACCGCACATGCATGCATTTGTTTTGCATGTCCTGTGTGCCTTTTTTTTTTTAAAGAAAAGAGCCCTCTTTTTTAAAAGATTAAAAATATAGTAATGAGCTTGAGAGATCGTTCAGTGGTTAAGAGAACTTGTTCTTGCAAATGACTTAAGTTCAATTCCAAGCACCCATGTGGTGGGTCACAAAATCATCTGTAACTCCAGTTCCAGGGGATCTGATGCCTACTTCTGACCTCTGTGGGCACTAGGCACACCCTGTAATGTGAGCAAACCACTCATACATATAAAATAGATATGTAAAAAACAGTATAAGATGATGATATGATATAAAATGATGAAAATATGCATTGAACACAGGCTGACAAGTAAGGAACTTGAAGTATGTACTAACTCATCAAATGTCCAGAGCCAACAATCTAATGGGGGATAAATGGATACTATCCTTTTCCTCCTTCTCCTCCTCCTTCTCCTCCTCCTTCTCCTCCTCCTTTTTTTTAAATAAAGAAGCAAGTCAGAATCAGAGATGTAACTGCCATACAATAGATGCAGTTTAATTTCGCCTCTCCTAATAGAGTTAATATCATGGGGATTAGATAGTTTCTTTGACTCCAGCCTACACCTGCAGTGCTAAAGGTGCTTAAGAAGGGGTAGCTACCAAGATAAAATGGAAAGGCAGGTCTAGTCCTATCCAGGGCTTGGGTTTGCAGCACTGTAAACCTTGAACCATGTCCATCAAGTAACACCAAATACATTGTTTGCAGCCACATCAGCTCAAAGAGTCTTGCTTGCTCGTGTGAGAATATGCTGGCCCTTTGCACCTAAATTCTTTTATCCATCTCTTGTCATCATCCTATCCACTTTTAATTTAGCATATTCTCTTATGCTTTTTAAATTACCATTTCACACTTAAAATTATGAAAGGATGGTCCATCGTGACAGTGGGCAGCCATGTAGACAGTTCATGATGAACAACAGGCCATGGGATGCTTTTCTCTCTGTCTTTTATTTTCCCTATTATTAATTTGCAGGGCTCTGGATCAAACCCAGGGCTTGTGTGCAGATGAGCATTCTATCAGTAACTCTGAAAAAATTCTTCCTTAACATTATCTGAGAGCCTACTGGCCCAGCATGGTCTTTCAAGCAAGTAAACTCCTTTAATAAGCACCAAACACTACCTGGAAAGCAGACATTCAATGTCTTCCTGTCACCCACAGACTTAACTCCCTGGTCCCCGTGCTCTTTGGAGCCACACCAACTGCCTCGCTTTCCTTCCACCTGAGGGCCTAATGTCTTATTTACACTGCCAGGTTCCCATTGCTCCTCATTAGCCATGTGCCCTGCAGCCTAGGACAATGGCTGCCTCTCTCTGGCTTTCTCTACCTCTTCTGCCTTCTCTTCTATCATCGTACACATCTAGGTTTCCAGTCTCTAAGATTCTCCATAAGTCTCTAAGTTAATGACAGAGAGAAACTTTAAATGCGCTACCTATCTACAGAGGGTGTCCAGTTGCAGCCTGAGTAAATAAACATCTTTCACAACAGGCACCTTTAGAAAAACCATCACCGGTACATTATCAAGTGGCAAGAATCACTTCATGCAAGTCAGCAGGACAGAAGTTCAAGTTCTCACCTGCTTTGAGCCCACAAGTCCTAAATCTCTCATTGTTAATGCCTTAGCCTATCTCAAGTAAAGCAAAAACCTTCGTCCTACTACTGCAGATAACTGCAGTACTCCCAATTGCTATCCCGGCCTCCTTTCCTTCCTCAATACCCTCATGTTAGTATGCACTGAATTTAGCATTCTTCCAAAAGGAAAAACAAAACAAAACAAACAAAACAAAACAAAGCAAAACAAAAAAACCCAAGTTTCCCCAGAAGCACAGGATGCAATCCAGACAATTTCACAAAGCACTCTGACCCTGACCACCTGTCTTAGTCACCACACACTGAGTTCCACTAGCACTGTTCTTGTCTGTGGACATACCTGAAATATCCTCTTCCAGGTTCTTCCCAGTCTCCCTGAAGCATCTCCTTCCCCACCCAAAGCAGACCAGCTGCTCACAGTGTCTGTCTCCAGAGCAATCTTACAAAATTAGCTCTTAACTCGTTTGCTTATCCCTCACTCTTTACTAAGTGCCTTACAAGGTTCCCCGGGTCAGTGACTTGCTTCATTCATGCCCCTGTCTCCAGCATATAGAGTTGTGTTTGTCACTGCATGGAACAGGCTCTCCATAGCTAACAGCTAACTTAACCACCAAATAAACCTGAAAACAGTGCAAAGATCCATTTCTACCACCGAGACAGCTTCAGAAGGCTGTCTTTGGGCTGTTTATCTTTTCTCACTAGCTATCTTTTTCTCCTAAATCCACCTGCCAAGGCTTTCCGAAGGATAACAAACCCATTTATAACATGCAACCAACAAGTTTTCTCTTTTTTCTTTCAAGGTTCATAGAGCCACAGTATGAATCTTTTTTTTTTCCTTGTTCCGGTCAACCCCACTCACTCCACTCGACCCTGCTCGCTCCAGCTGGCTCCGCTCGCTCCTGCCAGCCCCGCTCACTCCAGCCCCCACTCACTCCGGACATCCCCGCTCGCTCCGGTTGGTCTCTCCGTCCAAGGATTCGTTTCTTATTATTCTTCATAAGTACGCTGTAGCTGACTTCAGACGCACAAGAGGAGGGCGTCAGATCTCATTACGGGTGGTTGTAAGCCACCATGTGGTTGCTGGGATTTGAACTCATCACCTTCGGAAGAGCAGTCGGGTGCTCTAACCCGCTGAGCCATCTCACCAGCCCCAGTATGAATCTTCTTAACCCTCCTTTTGAACTGTATTTGGCATGTGTGTCTGCAGAATATGTTTAGCTTGTTTTTCTTCCATGAATGCTTGTATATATTATGCATGCGTGTGCCCCATGCCCACAAAGGCCAGGAGAGTGTTGTATTCTCTGGAGCCTGAGTTGCAGATAGTTGTGAGCCACCACATAGATGCTGGGAACTAGCTAGATCTGGCTTTTCTGCCAGAACAGCCACTGCTCTTAAAGGCAGAGTCAACTCTATAGTCTCAAGAAATGGTTCTCCAGGGGCAGGTCTGCAATGCTCAAAAAAAACAATATGTATGGGATCCAGAACTTGAGTCTAGAATCTAAGAGTTTTTAATCATGAATGGGGTTGAGTTTAAAAGATTTTTCTCTTTACCTACTGATAGAGGAGGAAACTCAGATGCATTTTCTCCTTTATTGTTTATTTTATTTTATGTGCAATGACATTTTGCCTGCGTGTGTGTGTGTGTGTGTGTGTGTGTGTGTGTGTGTGTGTGTGTGTGTGTGTATGTGTGTGTGTGATGGTGTCACATCCCCAGGAACTAGAGTAGATAGCTGTCAGCTGCCATGTGGGTGCTGAGAATTGAACATGGGTCCTCTTGAAGAGCAGCCAGTGCTCTTAAGGGAGCAATCTCTTTAGTCATTTATTGCTAATGGAAGCAATTAGACTGACTGATTTATTCTTCCTTCCTTCCTTTATCCCCTCCCTCCCTCCCTTTTTCCCTCCTTCCCTCCCTCCCTCTGTCCCTCCCTCCCTCCCTCTGTACCTCTCCCTCTGTCTTTCACTACTGCCTCCCTCCCAAACTCTTCCCTTCTTTTTCCCCTCCTCCCTTCCCAATGGTACACCCTGACCCTTTTACTGGGATAAATTAAAACTAGACTAGTATGTTAGGAAATTTTGTTGTTTTGTTTTGCATGTTCTTGGATGTGATCTGTGAGTGTTTTATATAGTATCTTAGTGTCTGCTCATGGTGTAACCCAGTTTCCTATAAGTTTTTTTTCTCTTTTTTAGATGGTATGTTGACTATAAACTAAGATGGGAAGTGGTCTTTCTTCTAAATACTTGATGAAATTCATCATTAAAGGTACTGTGACTTACATTTTCATAATAAAAGGTTTCAAAGTGAAATCAGTTGAATTATTATATTGAGACACTCATATTTTAAAGTTTATTTTGTGCGCAGCCTCTTTCCTTATTAGTATTTTTTAAAAGGAAGTTGTGCCTTTACTGTAAGTTTCAAATTTTGTCAGCATACAAGTTGCTCATGAACCCTATTATCTTTTCAGAGTTCCAAAGCTTTGTAGTGAGAGCTCCTTTCCATTCCTCATACCAATGGTTCATAGTCTTGATCAGGAAGGGCTCATCAGTTTGACTGACTTTTTTCAAATAATAATTTTTAATTGTTACATTCTGTTTCATTGACTGCTCTTAATTTTATTCATTTAAATTTCTTCCATGTCTTCATTCTGGATCTTGCTTGCTTTATTTCGGGGGTAGAGCAACCTTAAGTAATTTGTTTTCATCTGTGTCTTATACTACAGAGATTTAAAACTCCAGTGTAGAGAAAGGGGGAAAGGAAGCCCTTATAGACTGTAGAAGTGTAAACTACTCAAACCTATGTCGAAATCAGGTTGGTGGTTGCTCAACAAATTAAAAGTAGCTCTTTTATGACTGGGTTATATCATTCCTAGGTATTTAGCTTAAGAACTCCTACTCACTGTACCACAGAGATAATTATACATCAATGCTCAGTGCAGTAGGATTCATCAGAGTTAACTTATGAAACCAACCTAGGTGCCCATCAATAGTGGAACATGAAAAATGTGGTTTATAAACATGATAAGATATAATTCAGCCATTAAAAGCAATAAAATTTTATTGTTTGAATGAAAAGTGGGTGTAAATGGAGATTATTATATTTAGTGAATTAAGTTGGTCTCAGAAAGATGAACATTGCCTTTGCCTCTCATTTATGGATCTTAGATTTTATATAGATACGTAAAATCACACACACACACACACATATATATATATATATATATATATATATATATATATATATATATATATATATATATATAATCATGAACATAGAAGCAAGGACTGGCAGGATGGCTCATCAGGTAAAGGTACTTGTATAAGCGTGGTGACCTGAATTCAATCCCTAGAGCCCATGTAAGGCTGAAGGAGAGAACAGACTCCAGGGTTTCTCTGATCTCAACATATAGTCCATGGCATATAAACCCCTACATACATTATGCCCTTATGTACACACACACCAAAATAAATAATTACAATAATAACAATACCCAACCAGGCTCTCTGCCTCCTGCTTATGGATTAAGATGTGAGCTCTCAGCTGTTCCTGCTGCATGCCTTTGCTCTGACATCATGGACTTGAACCCACTGAAACTGTTAGCCTAATTAAATGCTCTCTTTTATAAGTTGCCTTGGTTATGGTTGTTAGCATTCTGTCTAAGTTCCACCCCACAGTTACCTGGCAACAGGCAGGTATGCTCCTTCCTACAGTTACCTGGCAACAGGCAGGTAAAGCCTGACCCACTATAAAAGGGGCTGCTTGCCCCCTCCTCACTCTCCTGTTCTCTTACTCTCTTGGGCTCTTCCCTTCTCCTCCCTGTCCCCTTGCTCTTCCCCTCTCCCTTTCCTCTCTCTCCACATACTCATGGCCATGGCCAGCCTCTACTTCTCTACTCTCTCTGCCTCTCTTTGCCTTTACTACCCTCTTAACTCCCCTCCCCATGCCCTTAATAAACTCTGTCCTATACTATACTCTTGTGTGTCTGATCCCTCAGGGGGAAACACCCTCACAGAACATATCTCCTCTCTCTTTATCTTTTCATTAACACATCAATGGTATTTTGTCATAGCAGTAGAAAAGTAACTAAAACAGTGCTCCAAGTACATTGTACACATGTATGAAAGGCTCTTTTAACCTCAGTACTATATACAATTAGCACATGCCTTTTCTTTTTACAAAACAGGAACATTAAGAAGTTCCCTTACAAGTCATGCTTTATCTGTATTCCACAGATTGTAATGTGCTGCACTTTTATATCATCCAATTTCAAAAAGGGTCTAAAGATTTTTCTTTGATTTAGAAGCATGCCATTTAATTTCCTAGCATTGTGGTTGGGTAGCAATTAGATCGTATTGCTATTGATTTCTAACTAAGATTCACTATATCCAATGAAAGGTCTTGGCATGATTTCAGTCTTAGGCTTACTGGGATTTATTTCATGGTCCAGCATGGTATAGACTGGGGAAAGCATCATATACATTTCAAAAGGATGTACATTCTGTAGATTTTAAGTGTTCTCCAAATACTGACTGGTTCGAGGTAATTGGTCCTGTTGTTCGGAGGATCTATCTGCCATTTATTCTTTCTTTCTTTCTTTCTTTCTTTCTTTCTTTCTTTCTTTCTTTCTTTCTTTCTTTCGTTCTTTCTTTCTTGTTTTGGATATGTCTAGTTTTAAAATTAAAGACAGTAGAGTGTTGCAATCTCTTATGACTGTGAGACTATTTTTTTCTCTCCACACTGTAACTTTATTTTGTATATTTTTAAGGTCCAAGGTTAAGCATATATGGGCTTATGATAATTGTGTCTGTCTGAGGAGCTGACTCCTTTTCTTCCATTATGAATGCCACTCTTTACCTTTGGTAACATTCTTAGTTCTTAATTTACTCTGCCCGATAGTTACGAAGCCACTCCAGCCTTCTTGTGCTTAACACTTGTATCAATCTGTACAGTCCAGTCCATTTACATCAGCCCACTTGTGTATTCTATTTAGAGGGAATCTTTATACTTGAAATGTTTTTCTAAATGTGGGTTTTAGCTAACATTTGTTTTCTAATAACCTTAGATAATCAATTGTCTTTTTTCTTATACCTCTTGGAATTACTTCTTTAGTGACTGTTCTAAAGATCACATTCTACATCCTTAGCAGCATTTTATAATGTATTTGAAGCTAGTCCACAGCAATTCACGCAATACCCAAAACTCTTATTTTAGAACTCAGCTACTTCAATAATTCCTCCCATATGTAATTTGTTTTAATCTTACATATTTTACAGTTTCCTTTTTCTTAGGTGCCACATAATTTAACTATATTGTGCCTAAATATAGTTGGTCTATAATTTTCAGGTTTGTAGTTAACTGTACCTTTTTATATGTAAAGTGATGTGTTTCATAAAGTCAGGGGACTCAATGGAGCATTACTTTTCAAATTCTTCCCCTTACTATAGGTCTCAAATCACTCCCGTAGACTTCTGATTATCATCCCATATCTTTGAAGCTGGTAATCATTTCAATAATTCTCTGGTCAAATTATATAGCTCTGTTAACATAGCTTCAGGTTCACTTCATCTTTTTCTCTGTTAGCCGATAGGCTATTGATTCCTTGGTGAATAATATTTTCAAATACTACGTTTCTTCCATTCCAAAGTTTCTGGTTAGTTTTTAATTTTCTATTTTACTTATATCATTGCTAGATTTTATTCACTACAAACATATTTTCTCTGTTCTTAGTATAGTTAAAATATATGCTTTAAAACATCTGATAATCTGTTTCATCTTAAGGCTGGCTTCTGTTGTTTCTTCCACAAGAGAGTCAAATTATCCTAACTCTTTGAACGTCAAACACTAGTGGATGTTTTAAGGATCACCCGTGGAGCCAGGCTGATAATTTATTTTGGCAGATGGTTAACTTGGTCAGAGCCAAACTCCCAACTCTGCTACATCTGAAGTGGTATTAGCTCATAATCTGCATCTGGATGCTGTCAGTCTGTCCATACACACAGGTCCATAGTCGTCAACATCACAGTTATTATCAGAATTGCCGGTCCTCTTGCTTGTGTCTTCCTTTATCTTCTTCCCCTCGGGGCTCTTCCTTACTTTCTGGCGGTTCTGGTTACTCTGAGCTCTTCCAAACAGCTCTTCTTGCCACAAGGAATGAATTCTGTTGGAATTTTAGCCATACCACAACTCCAGTAACTGTGGCTACTGCCAGGGCCCAGACTACAGACATGGAGCACTTTACAGCAACAGCAGCTTCCTGAAAGGTCCACCCTGCCCCCACCCGATCTCGAAAAAGGTCTGAGACAGTTATTTATGGTTAGTACTACTGCACTACCATGGATGAGTCCAGGGCCTGACACATGCTGGGCAAGTGTTCCACTACTGAATTAGAGCCACAGTCCCCCAAGTATTTAGCTTCTGTTTTCCCAGAATTTTCCATTGTTATATGTGGAAGGTTCAATCTGTTACAAGCTTAGATTTCCATAACTGAATGAAACCACAACAATATCATTTTTGAAGACTTCAAAACCCATAACTATAAGTTCTGTAGACAGGCACACACATGTGCACACACACACATAAATACATGTGTGCCTTCTTATAAGAAACAGCTAAGGGGAAAGAACCCAGATTCCCTCAACAGAGGAATGGATACAGAAAATGGAGTACATTTACACAATAGAGTATTACTCAGTTATTAAAAACAATAAATTCATGTAATTCTTAGGCAATTGATGGAATTAGAAAATATCATCCTGAGTGAGGTAACCCAATCACAAAAGAACACACATGGTATGCACTCACTGATAAGTGGATATTAGCCCAGAAACTTAGAATACCCAAGATACAATTTGCAAAACACTAAAATTCAAGAAGAAGGAAGATCAAAGTGTGGATACTTTGGTCTTTCTTAGAAGGGGGAACAAAATACCCAGGGGAGGAGTTACGGAGACAAAGTGTGGAGCAGAAAAAAAAAAGAAAGAGCTAAGAAAGAAACAAAAAGAGATTAATGCTCGCTTGGGGATCGAAGGCAGAGGGACAAGAGCATCTCCAGGAAAACGTCAATAAATAAAATTATTATGTCACTGTTTTAGCTCTTTGACAGTGCATGGGTTAATGAATATTCATGATTTTTATTCATAAATGGGCAAATATCATGGGACCACTAATGGTTGGGCTGAGTGAGCCTAACCATGACAGTTTGTCTAACTAAGAACTTGGATGATTTTGATTCTATTTATCTAAAACCAAATATAGGCTCTAAGAAATGGCCAAGGATTTATGAAACCCATATATAGGTGAAATTCATGTACCCTCAGCATATATACAGGTCTTAGACACATAGCTAATAATGAGGAAACCCTTCAATAGTGCTCCTGTTGTCTTGAATGGGAAAACAGAGATAAACCCATGCATGTGTGCACTGTGTCTTTTTGTTGTTGTTGTTCACAACACAGGCCAGAAGTTCAAAAAAGAAAATGTCCTGGGGGTCTGAGAAGTAAAGAGGGGCAATAATAGTAGGGCAGGCCTTTAATCTCAGCACTTCGTAGGCAGAGGCAGACAGATCTGAGTTGGAGGCCAACCTGTCTATCATTATCAGGCTGAGTTAGTTCTAGGGCAGCCAGGGCTAGAGAGAAAAACCCCATTTCACAAAACAACAAACAAACAACAGAAAAGAAGGCAAGAAAAGAGACTAAACCTAAGAATGCACAGGCTCCTGTAGAGCAGGAGAAATGGCTACCATGTCTGCTGACATGCATGTCCCATGTCAAGGACTGTGTGTGGGACCTGTTCTAGACAAGTGTCCTCCTCAGTCTTATTATCTCACAGGAAGTTTCATGGAACACTAGGGACTATGCCAGAGGAAGGGAGATAGATGGACTGGCCAGGGGGCTGGAAAAAGTGATGTCATCACAGAGCTCTTTCCCATCCCTAATTTCATGACTCCCTCTAAAAAGGAAGGCGAACTCAATCCACTTCAAAGTAAGACCGGGCTCAGAAGACGGAGGCTGGTGAGCAGGAAGCTTACTGGCCTTTGTTTGTTTGTTTGTTTGTTTGTTTGTATTAATTACACAAAGGGTCAAAAGACCCCTCCAACTAACTATGGGTAAAATTTTAAGCAAAAGCAAGATATTTTTTTTTCCTGGAAAATGGAAACAGTAAGGAAAGAATAGAGAAGAATATGACTACAAAATGCACACTAAGAGCAAAGCAAAGTGTGACACGTCATGGCCCTCATCCGTGTTCTCAGGCTATTTATACAAACAAAAACAAACACCGAGCTCTCTCCACCTGCATCCCACACGCTTTGACTCTGAGAATGATTTTCAGAAGACAAAAATCCAAAGAAAAAGATACAACTAGCCTTTTCCCCTCAGTTTAGTTATCTGTGATGTTAATAAATTTTTACTCCAGGAAATAGATGACTAGCTGTGGCTTCCACAGAATCAGATATGAACACACATTTTTGGAAGCTATACTTTATAATAATGCATTTAAAAAAAAAAGAGGATCGAGAAATTTGTTAACTGCTCTAAGATTCAAATCTCCAACCAGCTGAACATCCCCATGGGTTTAAGTAAATAGTACCTCTCTGGGGGAAGGTAATCCTAATTATGTGGCAAGCCACAGGGCATCCAAGTTTATGTCAGTAGCAGGTTCTGATAAGCGCTGCATTGGAGGAGCTAGTCTGGGCTGTTTCGTGGAGTGGAGGGGGGGGGGGGTTGCTGGTGCAATGTTGGTATTTAACTGAGATCCACAGGCCAGGAAAGGTCAGACTGGACAAAGCAGTGCCTAATGAAGCTGCTAGTGTCTGGGGTGAAAGAGCCACAAAGCCTTTCAAATTAGCAGCTGAATCCTGACACTCATTAGCGATTATATATGCAAGGGTTGCATCTTAAGCCCCAGCCAATAAAACAGCCTAGACATCCTGCGTACACACAAAGGAATACAGGATGTCCAAACATAAAGAAGTAGAATCTTTTCAATGCTCTCCCCGTCACATTTTGACATCTCTCTTCCCCCTTTCTGTCTTTATTTTTAAAATGATGACAGGGCTACAGTGTGCTTACCTTCCAATTTAGCCCTAAAATAATTACCGGCGTGACGAAAATGAGACTTTCATTTTTAAATTTTAATCAAGGAAAGGTCTAGTCAGAAATTGCTTCTGCTAAAATTCTGCACAAGACATAATGTAGCATGCTAACTAACACAGCCAATAAATCACACTGAAGCACTTATTAAAGTATCTTACGGGACTAAATTTATCACTGATGACAAATTTAATTTGAAAATCAGAATCTGCTCCTTGCATACACTTGATGGTGTGTGTGTGGGGGTGCAGTTATTTCCCAAGCAATGAATGCTAAATATACTTGTGATTTTTACTGGAAAAGTCTTTTTCCTCGAGCTTGGGACACTGGGAGAAGCCGCACATCAGGCTTCTTTCACAGTAGTGCCAGCCTCCTCCACAGTAGGTGAATTTTTACAAGGAGGATAATGAACATCTTATGAAGCAATTTATAACCATCGCTCCGTTAACCCACCCACTCTCCGCAGGTAGGTCAGCCCTTGTCCCTTGATAATGAAGCAAATTGAGAGACAAAATTTCCCTTGAGTAACAGGTAAAATAATTTTAAGCCATGGCAGCGTCATTTGGCACAAGGGAAGGTAGAGAGCGAAAAGTAGGGGAAAAAAAAAAAACCTCACAAACATTGAGTTTTCTTATAAATTACCTAAAGCTGTGGGTAAGTATCAAAATAGAATTACACTTCAAATACACAAAAACTATCTCAATAGGAAATTCCTGTTTGATGAAGTATTTCTGGGGGTATAAGGACAATGTCTCGTTTTCTGTTCTGGTCAACTCTACAAAGCAGTTTATTGTGGATCAGAGTTAGGTCATGTCACTTATATCTTCTACAAACATGTCCCCTTCCTAAAACTAATCCTGCAGGTCTACACTAGGATTTTTCTGTTACCCTTTCAAACTGTTTTCTTCCTTAACAATGCAATCACCATACAAACCCCAAATCTTACTGCCTGGTTCTGTTTAAGGCAAAGCTTGCAGCCCGAGCCACAGCGTGACAAGGAGAGCACATTAAGCTCTGAACAAAAGCACCAGAGTCCCCCAGTCAACCTGTTTTGCAGACTGATTAATAGAAACAAGCTCCAAGGACTAATCACAAGTTGAGCCCTGTTTCACAGATTAATAGAACAAAGACATACGAGAGGAGGGGACATTATAGCACCAGAATACAAATAAGCAAAGGTAGGCACACCAGGCTCTCCACCTCTGAAGTCACATCCTGTAAAGCCAGACCCAGGGTCTCCCTTCCCAGGGTATCACATTTAGGAATGAATTGAAAGGAAAGTCCCCCAAAGACGTCTGGCTTTTATTAGCTTGCTAAGCACCTAGGTTCCGCCTTCCCGAGACTCTGATTTAAAAGGGAAACACAATTTGCAGCAGAATGATGCATAGCTCTGGGTGCTTTAAGGGGAAGGCTTCGATTTCAGCAGGGCAAAGCCCAGCACTTGTTGATTAGCACAAACACTTCCAACTCCCCCATCCTTTGTAATGAGCTGTCCCACAGGTGATTTGTGAAGTGTGTGCCAGCAAATGCCCAGACTGTATGAGCAAGCAAAGCAGAAGTCGAAATAACAGTGCTTTTCCAAGTTATGCAGTGATACACACTTTACAACCACAGAATATGGCCTCCCCTACCCCCAACTCCATAAGAACATTCATGACAAACTCCCTGCTGTCATTGAGGTACGGTGCCTCTGTGCTTTTGACTTCTCTGTTGATATATTCCATTTTTATATTGTTGGAATCCATCTGTACGTTTAAGTAGGTGTGTGGCTTCAAAAATGCTCATTGTTAATTAAAAGAAGCCAGACTTAACTTGGTTCTCTAATAAAGGCTATCGGTTCCTTGATGTCCAAGCATTCAAGACGGCTCGGTGGATTGTTTTACTGGAATTGTAAACAGTTACACTGGGAAAACAGAGTCACTGGGCACTGAGATGCCTACCGACTTCACAGTTTCTATCCTCAATGACTTTCTAATTTTCTTCATTATTCAGAGAATTTTAGTTTCTGCAATCACACCCTTGATAAGCCCTTACATGATTAACACAGGGTATTATCTCTGTAAAAATGCAAAAACGAAAAAAAGAAATGAGTGTAACATTTCTACAACAAATATGATCATTACTTTCTATAGAATTATGTTATGTTAACACAGTAAACTAGGATATTTTCCAGAAAATCAAATTACATATGTATATATTTATATAAAGGAACCAATAACAGCATTAGTAACAACAAATAGCTTTCTCAGGTTCTACAATCATCTTAACATATTTGCACAGACACCCAGCACATTCCATCTAAAGAAAAAGCAAAGAGCAAAAATCCCAGGAAACTGCCAAGTTTTGTTCCTATGGTGATACCTGGCACCATTTACTATAATTAATTAATTAATTACCATCATCATCATCAATAGTAGTAGTAATATTCATTCACCATCTGGAATGATAACAATCTAGAGGAGCATCATTCAAAACAGCCCTGGGGCTGGTGAGATAGCTCAGCAGGTCAGGGGCTTGAGTTCCATTCTGGACTCACATGGTGGAAAAAGAGAATAGACTCTCACAAGTTCTCTGAACTTCACACAACGGAATAAACGAACATAGAAAGCATGGTTAACAGCTCTGTTGAGGCGCAGTCACCATCACACAGCATCCTAGATTGATTCTTTACTTTTTCTCACTCCACTATTTTTTTCTTATGTGCAAAACAAAGACCTTTTTTTTTCCCCTGATGCCATTTTCCAAGAGTATTTGGTGCAAAACTTTGAATGAGAAATGGGGAATGGAAATTCTCTAGTGATCTTTATTCTGCTTCATCAATAACTCAGTTATCCTGTTTATTGTGACAACGGGCAAAATCAATTCAAAGGGAAACTCTTACATATCAATAGTCGCAGGACTGCCTTCCAAGTGGTAAGTCTGTGTGGCTTACAAACTAGCCACACCCCTACCCCATGATTAGCAATAAAAACAGGGGCCAGGGGCTGGCACAGGCTCAGAGGATAGAAAAGCATTTGATGCGCAAGCATGAAGCCCAGTGAGTACTGAATCTCCAGAGCCCACATAAAAGTGAGGAGGTGTGGTGGCTTCTGTATTCTCAGTACTCAGGAAGCTGAGAACAGTGATTTAGCAAGCTCTAGGCTCAGCAGTAGAGATCAAGGAAGATGCCCAGTCTCTGCTGTGGGACCTGTTTGCATGCCCACCAAGGAAGATGTGTGAACCCTCACACATGCAAAGCATGTATACACATGCACCAACACACATGCCCATACACACACACACACACACACACACACACACACACACACACACACACACACAGTGCAAGAACTCAGAAGCCCTAACTACAGCTAATAAGTTAGGAGTAGAATTTTTAATTAATAAAATCTTTTCCCCCCTACTGTTGGTCTACAGCTATCCTCCATCTAGAACCTTGGTGCCCCAGGCTACCTACCATCACCCCCGAAGCATTGGGAGCCAGGGAGGGAAAATCAGAATACTGAAAGAGGTTACCTTTAAGATGGGTAGAGCCCAGAATTTGAATACAATCAATATTTCAAAGACAGGGAAGGAAACAGTGGTTAGCAGTTCTTCAGCCAGATGGCAGCTGGCTGTCTCAGTTTTATGTGCATGCCAGGATATGTGTAACCAGAAATAGGAAGGCACAAAGAATCAGCGGGTGGGTCTCTACCTGACTGGGCCCTTATAAACACACTGGTCTTGCTTGGTCTTCAATGTCGATTTACTGTAAATTCCTATGAAATGTTAGCTCTACCTTTTCCATCTGTGGTTCACCTTGTAAACCCATCATGCCTACAGTATATAAATTAACCAGTCAATATCACCTACTCCTCAGACACTGTCTCAGATTTTTTTCTTCCACCTGGGGAGAATCTAACTTAGATTCATTTCCTGTAATCTGCTCTTATATACACCAGATGCTTCTCTTCTAATGACCTGTCCCCCCCCTTTTTTTTAAATGCAGCTGGCATACATGGTTATTGTTAGTCACAGTAACTGTGTTTATATTTAAACAGATAATCTTTTCTAACATTTGAGCAGTCTTCCATCCCGTCCCAAGTTAATGCAGGGTTTTGGTTTTGGGTTTTTTTTTTTTTTTTGGCTCACCGTCCCTGATTTGTGCAGAATCTACGCAAAACCTGCTATCCCAGAGGCTTGCAGTGGGAACAGCCCTCACCGAATGGTCCACACTGAATTTATAGTCACAATCCAACATTACTTTTATCTTTCCTGGGTGAGGACACACTGCAAAGTGTTACTCATACATTGAAAATGATACTCCATTTCAGTGACCTTAAAACTGTCCCATTTGTCTTCATCTAATAACCATCTAGTCACTCTTCCATGCTTTTGAACCAAATGCAGCCAATATACAGGGTTCCTTTCCTAAATGGCTTCCACTTACCCAGATCATAAGCAACTTGTCATGCCAGAGGAAGTGGACAATATTTACTTCTTCTTAAAACTCCCCCCCCCCCCCGCTTTGTGTCTCCCTCTGAGTGTGTCTGTCTGTCTGACTATTTGTCTCTCACACATTCACAGAGGGGTAAGCATTTTATTGAATTAAATTTCCTATTTATCTCCTTTGACCATATACAAACAAAAAAATAACACCAGCCATCACAGAACTAAAAACTCTCAGTTCAGGGAAGAAGCCTATACTTTATTTATCATTTAATGAGTACCAGGAGGTTGACAAACACAACCTCTTATAAATCTCATGAAGACTACAGGACAAGCAAAGAATAAAAAGCTATGGGACCACACAGATTGGAATCTGACTTTTGGGATTTCCTGTCCTTCATGAAGTGAGGATCACTAGGTGAGTTATTTAACATTTCTAAGGCTCAGTCTTCTAGTTTTTCAAGGGGCAGTGATAATGGCACATCTATAGAGACACATGCTATACAAAGTACATTCATGTAGGTGATGCTCCATACCTGACGGGTATTGTTTGCATGCCAATCTGACAAATTCAGTTATGGCTCAGTGATTAGATGATACATCTATCAAGGCCTAACTGATAAAAGCGAGATGCATGCTTGCTAGGACAGACTCTTGAAAGCCAGAGCCTGCCCAAGTTTACAGAACTGTCTCCCTCCCCCATTTGGCAAGTAGACTGGGCACTGCCTGCTTAGGACTGACATAGGGAGCTAAGTTTTCAGGGTATTGCGTTGTCCTGTTAAGTTCCCCAGAGTGTTAGCCTGGGGAACAGATGGTTTAAGAGAAGAGAGAACCAACAAGTAGGGCTTAGCCCAGTTTCAACAAGGTCTCCAATGGCAGGGATATGTCCTTGAACATGACACAGGTGAGCTTGTGTTCTACCAAACTTCCTATGGG
>LR750052.1:105170-137403 GCA_902729485.2 Mus minutoides
TTGCCCTGATCAGAACAAGACAACACACGCAACCTTGTCGGGATTGGTGTGGAGACACAATTATCGATGCCAGGGAGTGGGGAAGACACTTAACTCTGGCTTAGAGAATGGCAGAGGAAATTACATCTAAATGAATGAATGAACTCAATATGTTTATGATGCCAAGTGAAAGGAACAGAGGCGGGAGGGGTATCCAGGCTCATGCTTCCTTTGAAAATGAAGGGCAGTGGGCACTCTCTTCCTCTTTTGGCCATTTTAGAATGACCAGGCCCGAGCCTGATCTAATTTTCCTGCTGTAGAAGTTAGGGCACTTCCTTCACAGTTACTAAATCTGACAAATTACACCTGTGTCCATTCTAACGTGAAAAAGGAGCTCTTTGTTCCTGACCCCTTTGATTTGAGAGATCAAATTCCTGGACATAGGAAAGCCCCACTCATGTTCATTAAACACTAGGGGAGGCTGGTTTTGTGCAAGAGGAGTAAGGTGCAGGCTAGCCAGGAACAAGATAACAGCTCAAATCTGAGAATTCCAGGCTGCGGCCAGGGTCGGTCTACTTCTTACAGCAGGGTTTGCTTATCCCTTGTAAGTGTGGGTTTGCTTGCTTCCTCCTTCCTTCCTCCCTCCCTCCCTCCCTCCCTCCCTCCCTCTCTCCCTCCCTTTGCCACAGCATCTTGCTATCATTGCTATCACTGCTACAAGAAGACGCAGCTGATTTTCACAGCCTGTCCCGTATGAAAGTTAAACTGAAGCCCGCTTGCATTAAAAGGCTGGGTGCAGGTTCAGTAATCAAAAGTGTGAAGATCTCAAAATTCCACGTCCCCTTTGGTATGAACTGACAAGCAGTTAGTTATTACACGGGCCCATATTTGACAGATTAAAATTTCTTCTTCTCTCTCTCTTTGTCTTCGGGAAAGATGCTGCAGAGGGCAACCAGAAAGAGGAAATGGAGGTTCAATCTTGGAGGCCAAGTGTGAACACTAGGCATGGAAAGCCTGTGACCTTTCAAAGCTGGCCCGGCTGCCTGATGACGCAACCCCTCTCTTCTGTCTCCCAAAAGGGACAAAAGGAAATGACGGCAGAAGTAAAGAAAAATCCTATGAGCGAGTTATCTAAAACGCATGCCTGATTGCTTTCCTTTAGGCTGATGGAAGCAGTTGGTGAAGAAATTTAGATAGAACGCAGAAAACTGTGTTCCTGCCAAGTTCCCCCTGAGAGCAAGAAGCTCCCCGAAAGATTCATCTACACTTTCCATCACTTCAAGGAGCCCCTCTTCCAGACTAACATCCGGATTGGTTTACCACTTTTGCTGTTTGGAACACTACATTTTCTCAGCCCCATCAAATCACATCCCAATCCTCTTCGTTGGAGATATAATGAGTAGCATGGCACACTGCAGTTGGAAACACACAGGAATGCTGAGCCGTGTTGCAAGCTATTTTCTGTAGATAAATTTCCAGTTAGGTGTAAACCAGTAAGGAACAGCACTCTCTTTAGTCTTTGGGAAGCTTTCAGCTGTGACCAAGTTAGAAGCACACAGTAAAGGCAGAGGAATATTCTTTTTCTGATGTTAAACCATCTAACAATCACTTTATTTTATCTTATGGGGAAGGTGACGCCGCAGAACAAAACCCTGGGGCCTTGTGCACACTAAGCATGTTTTCATAAATACATAAATAAATAAGACATTCTATCATTCCACTTTTAAAATTCAAGAGTTACAGCAATTTTCTCCATCTGATGGCAACTGCTTTTGTGAAACCCTTGGATGGCAGGATGGAAAATGGCTAGGACAAAAGTTCTTGTTTTGATTCTTATTTTTGAATGAAAACCACCTACAGTATTATCTATTCATAACTGAACATTTCCTCTAGAAAATTTGCTGGAAATCATAGAAGTCTAAATTAACAAGTTTCTACTATTTTGGAATATGTATTGGGCTATCGAGGAGGCTTTTACCTGTGGGGAAATCTCAGAGATACAATAACAATGAAATAACCTTAACTCCTGAAATGAGAAAAGAACTAATTATGATGTAATTTCTCTCAAATTTTGCTCCTATGCAAAATTTTAATAGTGAAAGTGGTTAAAAATTTGTAAGGCATTAAAATAACCATGTCTACCAATATGTATTATCTTTGAAGATTCTAACTTTGGTGAACATTTATTTGGTTGAAGTATGAAACAAACATCTTTTCTTCTGTTTCATATACTAAATTGAGAAGACACAGGCCTCATCTGGCATCATCCAATCGGCAGAGGCTGAACCAGGGTCAGAACACATCCCTCTGACTCCCGGTGTAAAGTCTCCAGTAGTTGACAGAAAGGATCAATACTCCACTGCTCATGGTGACAGCTACACTTCTCAAATACTAACTCTTGGCTTGGGGTCTTCGCTACACTGTGGGGACATAAAGTTTATGTTGTGAGGGAAATGACACTGTAAAGATGAGAAAACAGAGGAATTTGGTTAAAAACCAAACAAAGCAAAGACAAATGAACTCATCCAAAGTCCCAGGGTGTATGTGGTAGAGATGGGACACATGGGCGTCCATGCACAGAAATGCTCAGGCAGAAATCTCCGGAGCAACCCTGGGAATAGCCATTTAAACAGAACACTTTCATAATGAAAGTGATGTCTCAGGAGAACAGGGTGAAATGGAAACCTCTCCTTCACCAGTATCTGATTCTTACTCAAAAACCAAAGTACCAATAACCTCAGTGGAGGGGACAAATCCCTCCTTCAGATGTCCCAGATCCTACCCACAGATTCTCTTCTTTGTAAAGAAGTGTTCAGTAGGAACAAAGGGGGTCAAGTGGTTTGTTTTGTTTTGCTTTTTGAAAATCTCAATACACACTACAAGGAACTATCTCAGGACAACATTTCAAGACAATAATTTTGCTTAGTTTTTTTACTTCAATTACCTTCTCTAATACTGAATTATTAAAAATTTTAAATGATTTTTAAAAGTTATAAATGGGGGCTGGAGAGATGGCTCTGTGGTTAAGAGCACCGACTGTTCTTCCAAAGGTCCTGAGTTCAAATCCCAGCAACCACATGGTGGCTCACAACCATCTGTAATAGGGTCTGATGCCCTCTTCTGTTGTGTCTGAAGACAGCTACAATGTACTCATATAAATAAAATAAATAAATCTTTAAAAAAAATATGAATGATAGTAGTCTAGTTCTGATGTCAATTTTGTCTGCAGCATGTACCAACCACCTAGATGGGGGTCATACCCCACCACACCCAACTACCAACTTTCAGGTATGTTTTCATATCTTGGGATACTTCAAAGTCTGCCTTGAGATCCTAACCATCACCTCGTACATCACAGCTTCTATTTTGTTTAGCTACTTCTACCCTAAGCAGATTTAGATCAGCTTAAATGATGAGAGATTTTTTTTCTATTTTTCTGTCATAGTTTCAGAGATTAGCAATCTGGGACCTTTGAAAGCATTGATTGCGAACAACGCAATGCCCTGTGCCTTCCAAAAATTGTTCAAAAACACTAAACACGGTTGAAGAAGTGATTTTAAACAGAATGTCAAGCTTCTCTGACAACCAGAGGTCGTTCTTCAATATTAGATTGTATTAAGAATTGGATCAGGAAGTGGAAAAAGCTCACATCCTGCTCTGTATCCCAAACCACTGATATCAACACCCTGTTTCACACTGAGATCACTTTTTTTGATCACAGCTGGACAGGATGTAAGCCATTCATCCTATTACTTTCTGCCATCTTCTCACGCATAAAAATAAATGTATGGATTTTAATAGAATCCAATTTAAACTAGACCTGCAATTGTAAACACTATCACACTTCCATCAGCATTCCCATTGCTACTCAACCCCTTGGCCACACTATTTTCCCTGGAGTCAGGCACAATGGCAAGGTAGTATGGCTACCACTCATTGCCTATGGTTTCCTAAGCAGTCTTAACCTTCTTTGCCTCTGTTTGCTTACTTGCTAAATGGTACACTGGTACCTAAATCCTTCAAGAACATTAAAGACTAAATTAGACAATTGACACAACAGCAGACTTAGAACAGTGCCCATTTATGGGAGTTAATGAGGAACTCACAGTCACTGTCAGGTTGAAGTGCAACAAAACGGACTTCTTACACCCCCAATAAATTACCCCCTATGAATTCCAATTAGTGAGGGAAAAAAGATTTGAGAGACAATGGGAGTCTTGCAGCTCTGTCCCACCCTGTCTTGAGGGCTTTCCAGCAGGGATGAGAAATGTTTAGTTAGTCTATTCAAGGTTCACAGGAAATCTTGGAATTGTCCGATACAGATAATCTCCAGTCAAACATTCTCATTTCAGAGATGAAAACATTGGTCTGGGCTAAGTAACTTTCTCAAGTCCAACCCAAATCAAGGTGTTAAAGCCAAGAGCAAGAAAGTGATAAATATTATCGTAAGCCAATTACCAGGGTTGCTTCTAAATCCATTCCAAGTGCCACCTTCAACGACCTGGTAAAAGGTACTATTTATTCTCACCATTTTAAAGGTACAAAATCTAAGGTTCAGCATCATGGAGTAAGTCCTTTAAAACCTGGCAATGAAATCCAAGATCCAGAGTCCCGCTGTGAGGCCCATAGGATGTGTTCCGGAGCACAGTTCTAGACTTCTAGAACTGGGCTATCAATCAACAACCTCCAAAGTGCCTGAGCATCTGTCTCATCTGGAATGCCTTCATAAAAAAAAACAAAACACCGATTTCTGGGGTGTCTGAGAGAAGAGAATCAGGGAGATCTTAGAGACTAGATTTCAAAAGCTATCTTCACAGAACCAGTCAATCTGACGTGTAGAGAGACTTGAGAAAACTTGACCTATATGCGAGGCATTTCAGGACTGCTTTCATACAAACGAAAGGGGAAATACTCTTATGGAATGTTCAGAGCAGCTAAATCTCTCAAGACTAACAGATTAGTCTTTGGCAAGTCTCTCTAGGTTTGCACAGATACATATAGAGCCCCAGTCATGTCATTACATAGATATCTCCTAAAGCTTTAGTTTCGTTCTTGTCACCTAAAGGAGTCTGTTTAATGATAAAAATACCCAGTACTGTGATTTACAGCGGGACCAGATGATGTGCTTGATTGCCAATGAACCAACAGCCTTTTCTTCCAACCTATTCATTTCCATGGAAAGCAACTAAAACCCAAGCATGTTTTTTTCTTGTTGTTGTTTCTTGTTTTTTGTTTTTGTTTTGTTTTGTTTTGTTTTTTGTTCCCAACTTGAAAACAGAGGAAACCTGTTGAATGAGCACTTACCAGGGTGCACCGTATATCCTGAATCCCTTCACGGTTACCTCTGAATCTTGCAAGTAAATACTGTTTGTCAGGAGGGACTGAACATTGTCAAAGTCCTCTGGTTTCAATTTGGACACAGAAGGGAAACGGTAGTAGTCCTGTTTAACGAGGTCTGCCATGAATTCCTTATCAAATGTCAGTTCATGATTCCCAGCAATCACAATTTTATATTCATATGGCAGGTTTCCTGTAATAACAAGAAGGAGAGAAAAAAAAAGTGCCAATTAGCACATTCATTTCCCATCACAAAATACAACAGCCAAGACTGTGAGCAGCAGACAGCTCACCCGAATGAAGTACTCACACACTTCCTTCTATTTCCATGTAAACCAAAATTTATGGCTACTCTTTTATGCTACCAAAAATGAAAATAACCTGGAAACAGGAAGCTACATGAAGCTAAACAGCTGCTAAGAAGGCGTCAAGCTCCCCAGCTCCATATCTTTCTGGATTTTACAGAGCCACCGTGATGACTCTGCACACATCCACCGTGATGACTGCATACACAATTATCCAGGTTTTTGTTCTGTTTTGTGTAAAGACTGACCATGATCCTAAAAAGAAGGCTTGGACTCAGTCTGGTTCTCAATAAATTAAGACACCCAAGTAGTTTTAACAGCGTGCATATGTGCTAGATTTTTAGTATATCCTTCAAACAAAGCATTCAACAGTGCACCCTAAGTCCAGGTAAGGAGCCTATAATGCCATAATGCAAGTCTAATTTTACATTTACCTTTTGGCTTCTGAGTAAACAGATCACTATTAAGGGCCGGTGACTGGAAGGCCAACTTTCCTCCCATCGGGATGGGAGAAGAAACTGTAAAGCTTAACCCCCCTTTAATATTTATGCTATGGAAATGTGAGTTCTCGGTGTGTGCTCTTTATGCAAAAGTTTCCCGATCGAAATGAGATAATTCTGGGAAGAAGAATGAAAGCTAGAAAGGAAAACCCAAACACCAGACTCCTGCATAGATTTATAATGTTTGAATAAAGCACAGGTCATACATATTAATAACTCACTGTGATGCTATAAGAACCAAATTTCCAAGGGGAGATAGAGCCAGGCAGCCATCCCCATTCTCAGATTAATCCTTTCCCTACCCATCCCTCAAACCTTGCCGATGGACTATCGCTCATTTTATTTTATTTTGGGGTGAAAATAAGGGTGGGACGAAGGCACATATAATTCCACCTTGCTGAGGCTCCTGGGTCCAGTGCAAAATTAATGTTGTCTGCCATTCTGGGAAGAATTAAGGTTACCCTGAGCAGGAAAGAGAAGACTCTTGTAAGAATTGATCCTTACCAGCAAGGCAGAGCTGATGATTTAATTAAGGAAGCTTTAGTGGGAAGAGACTTTTTATTGGGAGTGGTAGTAACTTCTGCCATTGGCACCTGGATTTCAGCAGAGCTATCTATAAAGACTGCACTGGAGAGTTCCCACCATGCCAGCAGCCTCAAACGCAGGCAGCTGCTAGCACAAGTGTTTCTCTGAGACAGTGGTGGCATTTTATAACATTGCAATTTTTCTTCAGCTCTTGATTTTCAGTTTCTAAGTGTAATAAAATTGCATATATAGCGTGTAACGGGAAGGCTCAATAGAAGGTGAGAGCAATGGTAGTAAATGATCCTGTCGAGTAAGGGAATCAGAAACACTGAGGCCAAGAGTCAAGAGATACCTGATGGCCGCACACACTGCTGTGTGACGTACCTCTGCCCTCAGTTATTTATTTGCAGGGCTGGGGGGAAGAGTGCAGTAGAAGAAGGAAGTCACTCTCAAAGGCGTGCTTATGCAAGTTGGGCAATTAGGAGCGTGATGTGTGTTGCAAATGCCTTAGAACGGTGCTGCTATTTTGCACGATTCTGCACTTGAAGCACAGATGAAAGATGGATTAACAGGGCCTCCAATTCCCAGCACAGTTCCTGCTGATACAGGGAGGCTGCGGCAGACTGTGGTTAGATTATGCACCCACAGATTCGTCTGGGTTCCTCAAGTCAGAACAGGCTGAAAATGCTTTCCGGAGCAGCAATGTGTCCTGAGGCGGGTCCTGCCAGAGTAGGCCTTGGCTACCAGTTCACGTGACACTGTGCTGACTGTTTCTTCTGTCGGGGATGCTGGGCTCATTGGACACTCATCAGTAGATGCCGCTGCTGCTCTTGCTCCATTTCTCATTACTCCCTCCTTTAAGAGTTTTGGTTCAGAATGGTTGAATCTAAGACACTGGGCAAACGAAGTACTTCCCCTCACCCCCTTTAGCTCTTCAAAACAAACAAACAAGAAATAAAAGGTGAAACTTCTGTGAAGTAAATCCTCCTCAGGAAAACAAGAATCCTCTGTGTCTTTTAAATCAGATTTCAGGGACTCCGCTAGAGAAGGAGCCACCGAAATGAACAGCCACAGGAGCGGTGATGATATTTACACGTCGCCAACAGACTCATCTCTCTCTGAGAATCCAATCGCAGTTTCCAAGTTCCGCCCTGGGTTACCTATGTTATGAGATTGTCTGACAGATTTTCTTTTTTGCTGAGCTGACCTTTCGTCTATAATCTTCCAACCTTTCTGTTTTATATGAAAAGTGTAAGCAGGACGGCTGACAAATCTCCTGTTACTTGATGGCATTTTCTTTCTTCTTTCTTTCTTTTTTTTTTTTTCTACAAGACTAGATTAATTTGGAAGGCTCCACAGTCAAGCTTCAAGCTTCTTGGTATTCAAATAGCATCACTTTCAAATTGTCAGACAAAGAGGTGCCTGCCTTTATCCATTTTATTCAGATCAGGCCATCTAGGCCAACCCACTTGAATAAAAAAGCTAGGCCAAATTCTGCTTTCCTAATGTGGAAAGTTCTTGCTCTGTGGGACCCAAAGAAGTAACTAGTGGAATTAGAATATCCTGGGAACGATAGACAGGATTATTCTAGGTAGAATGAAAAGGTTAAGTATTGTGTATATTGTTTTAAATGCATAGTTGGAAAGTTAACGTCAATGTAATCTATAGCATTTTCATGTATATATGTAATAAAATATATGTAATATACACATAATATACACAAGTAAGCAATATGTTTATATACATAGCTATATATACACATGTAATAAGATACATATGTTATAGTCAGAACTCTTTTGAATAAACAACAGGAGAGGTCAATTAGAGGTATAGCAACAATGCTGCATAAGTAGCAAATGAATGAATGAATGAATGAAATATGGGATCCCAGCCATCAGTTGGGAGTACAGCTTCAGGTAATCAATAGTGGACTGATAATCAACCAGAGACAGCATGTTGTGTCCTATTTACGGCTGAGTGTGTTAGCTCAGGCCTGCAATGACAGCACACGGGACCCAGTTCCAGGTCAACCTGGGCTACAGAGGCCGACAGCCCCTCCTGGCTGCTGCACTGCTATCCTCCAAAGCAGACACCGTAAAACCAATCTGACTGTGTTTCTCTTCAATTCTCAGGATGGCCAGCCACGTGGACAAAAGAGGAGAAAGAAAGGCCCTATTGCTTCTTAGTCTGCACTTCCCCATCATTCCATCTGGGTTACAACTTATATTCCGAACAACTGGACTCTTTTTCATTTGTTTGCTTTGTTGTTGTTGTTGTTGTCGGAGACGGGGTTTCTCTGTGTAGCCATTGCTGTTTTGGAACTCACTCTGTAGACCAGGCTGGCCTTGAACTCAGAGATCCAACTGCCTGTGCCTCCTACGTGCTGGAATTAAAGTCATGCACCACCACCGCCTGGCAACAACTGGACTCTTAACTAAACTCCTCCTCTCTGCCCACAAACACATCGCTTTGATCTTCTCTCTTGGGCCATCGGTCCTCTATTTATGGAACCTTCTTTTGTTGTGAGTTTATATTTACCCATCCCAATTAAGTAAGAATAAGCGACCACTGGCATGTAAACAGGTATGCACGCCTGCTGCAAACACGATCCTAAGTGGATCAAGATGCTTCAGCATTTTGCTTTGAAACTTCTGGAAGGAGTCCAGATATGATAAATTCAACCTACAGATATGTCAAGTTTAGTTCTTAACTGGATTTTACTTTTAAAAGATGAACTAACATTTAGAAAGCAGAAGCTATCTCACACATGCACTACACACACACACACACACACACACACACACACACACACACACGCCCGATTTCAGGGCTTCCCACCCTCTCCTGAAAAATCAGAAAATCCAGCAATGCTCACAAATTCTACGGAACTTCTTGCTCTCACTGATGTTTCTGCTTGCCCCACATTGGCTCTGCCTGATGGGCCACTATAGTTTTATACTGAATAACACACAACCCAAGGAATTCTGGTTTCTGTTTTTATTATGCTCCAATAGCCTGCCCAGGACATGACTAACAGCTACCTGAGGGACAAAGCAAAGCTCCCTCTCAGGCCTCTCCTGGGCTGGCCTGAGCACAGCGACACTGTCTCTGCAAATCCCCACCGTCTTGGTTGTAGACCAGGCTGGCCTTGAACACAGCTGATGCTGTGCTCGCTGGACTCCCTTCTCTCGTGTCAAGCATCACCCTTCTCTTCTTCCTCCGATGTCTTCACACCCTGTCTAACTTAGGACATCCTCCTTTCTTAGGACATCCGCCCTACTCCCATCTTCAGATAATATCTAGTGCTGTCTTGCCATACTTTTCAAATATCTATTCTTAAGATTCAGTTTTAAGCCGGTAGCACATGGGCTGCTGACGAGCATGGGGTTAAGAGTGGGGACTCCACAGGCCCCATTGTGCACTAGCTGTATGCCTTTGACATGTCCTCTGCTCTCAGGGTGATGATAGCAAATGCTGCATGGAGCACATGCATGTCAGAGAAAACAAGGTTACTACTCGTGCTCCAGTGTGTAGTGTTGCTTTCTCTGTGTGACTCATCTTCTTAGTGACTGAAGGCACGTATCGTGCCCGTGGGTCCTTGTTTGACTCAAAGAACTCGGTCCAATACTTTCCACTGTTAAGTCCACAATTCATATTTGCTTAGTGATACAGTGAATGAGCTTCTTCAAGGCTTTCAGAAGCTTCTGAGACTCCGGGTACTGGGCTTGGCACACTAGGCTATGAAAAAATCTAACTCTGTGTCATATTTTTTTCCAAATTTAATAACATGTCCTATCCTGTGACATCTGGCCTGGCCAGCTAAGTTCCGGCCCATGCCTTTCAAACTATTCTTTCTTTAAATATAAGAAGAAAAAAGTAAACTTTTTTTTATATAACCTGAAAGTAACATAAGTAATATGACTTGTAAGCTTCAGTAAGATTAAACAAGATCCTAAACAATTTTGGATGTTCTCTTCATTCTAATGTCTATTAGCTGTGCTGTTGCTGCTGCTGCTGCTGCTGCTGCTGCTGCTGCTGCTGTTGCTGCTGCTGCTGCTGCTGGAAACTACCCCTTCCAACTGCCATCCAAGAAGCCATTACTCATCCATAGATCAGACACCTCCCTGATGCCACACACAACCGTTACTCTCGAAGAATCTCAACAGAAGATAGAAACGAAGCCTCTGAAAACTATAGCAGAATCTGACAACGATCCAAAATACCTGTAAGTAATATGAGTGTTCTTAGAGGCAATAAGGCGATTGGGTCTCAGGATAAAGAGAGGAAGCTTGGGAAGCCTGTAGTTTGTGCCCAGGGATAAGACAGACTGTCCCTAGAGGTCATCCTAACTCTGCCCTTACACGCCACTTCTTTGCTTCTCTTGTCTAGGAGCCCATCTCTTGGACTTTCATTCACAAAGGAGTAAAATGGAGGATATCCAGATTCCATTCCTCTTATCAGCTTTTACTCCCTTGAAGTGTCTCTGATTTCTTTCTAGAGCCTACCGGGTGGGTGCCCCTTATGTGGGTATGTGGCCAAGAGCAAAGAATTGGCAGCATCAGTGAAGGTGAATATATTCAACTCTGTGTGCTGCAGGCCTAAGTCCTCACTGTAAAGTACACAAAGGGACCTGTCCCTGATCACAGCATCCCAGACTCAAGTGGCTCCCACTAATCACAGCACAGATGCAGGAGAGTGTTCCAAGGTAGCTGGTATCCTGGTCTAAGGTCTCCCCAGGGCTAGATAGAGCAAGATGCTGGAGAAGAGCACAAGGTTGTGGGGAGGACTTGCTCCCAGGTTCACGAGAACACCTCTGTGTTATTTGAATTTCCTGTATGAATTAAAATAACATTTGAGAAAAAAAAAGCTATCTAAAAATGATTTTAAAATGTAAAAACCCAGAACAAAATTCACCCAAGTCCATTCTATGGATCTAGAAATGCAGTACCAGAGATGCTGCTCTTCGCCGTGCAGGTACCAACCATATTGTTAACACAAGTGGGATTAGAATCTAGTTTCTAAAATGTTATCATACAAGACCCAATTTCTTAGACCCTGACACTCCCTAGCTAAGGTTCCTCTGTTAAGAGACTTCCTGTGACACTTGCCCACCTCTGGTGATCTATTTGCTAGTTCCATTCTCTATGTGCCCTTTCATTTGTACCATGGAACAGCATTCTCCATTCTAGATGCTTCTCTAGCTACATCATGGACTACTCCTGCATGAGCCATGAGGAGCAATGTCAGCCTCATGCTATGACAACACGTGTCTTGGCTCACTTAAGACATTCCCTAAATTCAACTGCAGCTGCTGGTATAATTCTTTTACCTCCCAGGAGAGAGAATATGGGAGCCTCCTCTAGGAAGGAAAGGTCCACTTGATGTAAGGCCCCAGAATTTAGAAATTCATTGGCTAAATAAGCCTGGACAAGAGACAGGAAGTCTAAGGTAATAAGCCCAAACCTCTAGGGGACAATCCTGTGACCTGAAGTAACTGAGAACCTAACAGGATATGGGGTACTGGTGTGTCACTGTTAAATGATCACATACAAGTACAGTTCTGGATAAATAAGAGTCCCAGGATATCGTGGTCCACTCCTTCAATAAAAATTAATGTGCCTCAAAATTAAGTATCATATAACTGCAGCCCATTTTTCTGCTATAAATCATTATGGAAGGTATTCCAACAATTCCCCTTTCCAGGGCATCTGCCTTCCACATGCGTTTGCCTGACGCTTTTCATTCCTCCTGAGTAAGGATTATGGGAAATGGGGCAACCAAAATGGCTCCATTAGTGTGTAGCTAATGACAAAACCACCTTCCCTGTGGCCTATATTTTAAATCAAGAAACTGGTTAAATAAAGCTAATAGATTGTGATCTCGTATTTTTGTCAGCTAAAGCCACAGGGAAACCCTAGCACCCAGCACAGGAAGAACATCCAAAGCCAACATGGCTGCCTCTTGTTTTCAGCTGTAAAAAGAAAGGCTAGTTCGGAAGCAGATTTTAAGGCCTCCCTCCAGTTCCTGTGTACGCTCCCCTCCATTCTCCTGAATTAGAGATTTAGAAAATGTGTGAAGGAACCAAGGCTATCGGCATCATGAGACTGGCAGTACATAACCCTGTGGCAAAAAGAGGAGAAAGAGATGCAGAATCAGAACAGGAGAACGTGCTCTGGTCCCGGGTGCTCAGGAAGATCTGACTGACAAGCACAGCCTTCAGGCTCACCCTCTGGTCGAATGTGCTGGAGACCAACCTCACTTTGTAGCACCACAAAGAGTTCAGTTACTATCAAATACACTACACTGGTTCATTTCTAAACAAAAGAAGAGACATGGATAGACAGAGTGCAGTTCAGGAACTCGCACTCCTGAAACCTTCGGCCCTCCTGCAGCAGAGCCAGGAGATGTTTTAGAACACCAGTCCGACACATCAGCAGTGTAAGGGGACCCTGTGATACCCAGAAGACAGATAAGAAGAAGACTTTTTCCCTGATTAAAAGTATTATTATAGTTTTAATATGGTGATTCCAGAGGGAACCACAGAAAATGTTCAAAGTCCTGAAGACAATTCTCCTGAGGAATGAGTAAGAAAAACTCAAGCCAGAGAACTGACCAAGCAGAAAATTCTTCAGGAGGATGAAACGCAGGAAAAAAATGACCTGAGAGGCTAGGAGGATAGAAAGGAATGAGACACAGGGACTGCCTGCCTGAGGAGACATTTCTTCTCACTTTCTCACTTGGTGATGGCTGGGTGAGGATTGCAAAGAAGGCTTGGACCAGCCTGAAGCGAGAAGACAGCACTCTTAGCTCAAAGGAGGCAGAGGCCACCGTTTGCTATGGCACCTCCTAAGGCCAGGAGAGACTAGCATGTGGTGCCCACTGCCTACGCATTAAGCGGATGCACAGAACTCCAGGAATCCCTCTTGGCTCAACATTTTCACTCACTTGCCTCAGCTGCAAAACTACCAGAAACATCCAGTGAGGGCAAGCTCCGTCTCTGACCTCTCGGTCTGTCCCCCGCAGGCTCCATTAATTTGCACAAGTCCTGACAACTCTCAGGTCAGTACTCACTTGCTGATGGAGCCAAACAGCAGCTTCAGACTGCTACCCTTCTCCTCCGAAACTCATGCATTAGGGTTTCTTCCATGCTTGCAATGGGAAACCAAGTCTAAGAAATACTAAACACAGAAAACTAGATTACAATGATGTCAGGGCCGAGCCAGAATCCCCGGAGAAGGGAGGAATGCCGAGGGCAGGCCTGACAGTTAGTCCACTGCAGGATTTATGAGAGCGTACAAAGACAGCAGAGAAGGCCCGTCACCTTCTTCAGCCTCCTTCATAATGAGACTGCTAAGGGTTCCAGAGATGGTACAAGCATCGTTCCACACAAGGAAGACGAAAGTCTACTCCATCACCCCAAGATGCCCTCTTGACCTGAACAGTCACCAATTCACCAACAATGAGTGACGTAACCAAGAAGTGCAAAACCACGAGAGTGCAGCCATTACTGCTCACTATTTTTAAAGACCATGAACACATCTCAGAGATGCTGTTGTCAGTCTGCACTAACTTCTTGTTTATATGCATTCCCATCTCACCCATCACTATGCTTCAACATAACTTACATGGAGCATGCATACGTACATATGCACACACATACATTCACATGCATTCACACACACACACACACTATCCACATTCATATGCATATACAGACACCATTAGGTATCATACATAATGGCTAATGCCTCCTTGTTCTCAAGTGCATAATATCTCAAAGTTGCCACCCAGCCCAACATGCTGTGTGTTCCACATAAGGTTATTGTGGTATCTGTCTATAGTGCTATCTGTCTGACTGATGATCGTCAATCACAGTGGCACCATCTGTCTGGACAACAGCAGTCAATGGCAGTGTATCCCACTGTTAATTTTCTCCAGCCTTCCATTACAGACAAGGGCCTTGGCTTGTTTAGAACAATTTGGAACAACCTATGGCAAATTTGATCTGAATGGACTAACTTCTAAAGACACTTCAACCCATCTCTTTCCATGACAGAAGGATGGATCCAAATCAGGGCTTTGTGAGACAGCACCAAGTCGTATTAGTAATGACATTGTCAACTGTCATATCAGTGTGTGTGTTTCTATCCCTGCAGAAGGTGGAAGAACATGAGTGCCGGGCAGGGAGGAAAGAGAGCAGGCTTTGGAATCACACAGACCCCAGATCAAGTGCCCAGTGCCATCACATGTCTCCTTCAAAACTCAGATTGAAAGCAAGCAATTTAACCTAATATGACTCATCAGGAGAGAAAGACAGTTACATGATCTACCCTACAAGTGGACGTGAAAATGAACCCAATCAGCCAAGATGGAATATAATACCTGACACAATGACTGCGCTTGTGACTCTGCTACATTTCGTCACACACTGTAACTTCATTTGGGATAAGCGGCGTCTCCTACTTCCTTCCCAGCCCTTTAAGACGATGCTCAGTAAATTCTTTTATTAACCCAGAAGTGCCTCGGTCAAGGCTCTATGATGAGCTGATAAATATATTGGATCTCTTCCCCTGTAAAGGCTTTCAGAAGCAACTGAGAGGAAGGTGTTCCTCCCAGTGATGATTATAAAATAAGTGGCAATTATTCTCCTGAATAATTAGGGGAACAAACGCAAATCCCGTGTGTTTGCATTTTACATCATTAAGCATGGCGGAGACCAAATTAAATAAAAATAACACAAGGCATAAAGGCCATATCTTTTAAGAGAAATAAGTATTTTAGTGGCTTTTAAAATTCCCTCCTCCTTAACCTTGCAAATAGAAAAAAAAAAAAGCCTGTTTTGAAATCACTGCTGTTCTTGTGTGCATAAATAGAACTGGGGCCGTGAATGTGGGGCTCCAGCACACAAGGCTTCAGAGGGGTGGGGCTGCAGACAGCAGAGCAGAAGGCTGACAGGAGAAATGCAGTCTCTGCCTTAACAGCACCACTGGGGCTAGATGAAAATGCTCTTCTAGAACTTGATTAAAACTAAATTGAAAAAGAACATATTTGGCTAATATTACATTAGACTAAAATATAGAAATGAACTCTAATACTCTCGAAATCTAATAAGAAAAAGCCATCTCAATTTCCAAACTTTCAAAGCATCTTCTTTAAATGCATCACAGATCAATTTACATGGTACTTTTGCCAATAAGCAAAACCAAATCACAGGTTGCAATTGGCTTATATTGGAAAGTGTGAGAGCGAATGCTAGCAAATGCAATTACGGAAAACAAACTCCATTTTCTCCCCTCTGAAGGGAATTTCAGGGAATATTTTATTGCCATCAAATAATATTTCTGAAGGCATCAATACACAATTCTATTTTCTTTTCAGAGTCCCCACACCCTGTAAATCGAATCCACTCTGCAGAGTATCTTGAAATTTAGAGAGAGGCCTACGAAGGGGGATATTAGCTCGCACACACATCCTACATCAATTTTAATAATTTGCACCCTGGACAGGAAGTGGCTTTGAGTCAAATTTAGGATTCGATAAAATTGACTTTTCCCCTTTTATAACTCAAAATTGTAATGAAGCAGTCCAAGGATAAACTCACGAGGAGACCTCACGGGTGCGGGGGTGGGGGGCTATTTTTATCAATGCCGACAGTGACAAGCCGGCGTGGAAGACAGAGACAGTGTTTATTTCCTCTTCCAGGGCTTCTCAGCCTCAGCTCTCAACCAGCACCTATTTCTTAAGAGCAGGAACTGCACACGATCAGAGTGACTGAGGAGACTTCCACAAATGAATGTTGGTTCCCTTGGCATACAGTTCCTAGGGTCTCCTTAGAACAACTCTATGTTCTGATGCCACGGTTCCCTCCCGAAATTACACAACACATGTTCTTCAGCAGTAGCGTATTTGGAGAAAAGTCTGTCGTGTCTTCTTACGCCCAGCATTTCTGGAAATGGAGGTTGTAGGTCTGTCAGGTCCCTCCCTGTCTTCATTTGTTTTCACTGTTTTCTAATGTCTTAGGGGACTTAGTTTAATGAACACATGATCCTGGTTCTGCCACAGTCCCTGCTCCTGGATATTCGAAGTAGGGTGAATACACCCTGCCTTTGCCTTGAATTGTTTCTCACAATTCACTTTCTGTCCTTTGTCACATGCATCCCTATCTGCTTGCTCCATACCTTCTTTAGACAGTATGGAAGTCTCTCAGATTTCAGCTCATTTCTGGGATGGGTTAAACTGTGCCTCCTAAATTCACATGAAGAGGTTGTCACCGTGAGTACTGCAACATATTACAAGGACTTTAAAGAGCACATCACAGTGGGCCTTCATCCTTAGAAGAACTGGATGTAGACACCAGAGGTACAATCACAGGCAGGGGAGGCTGGGGACACAGCAAGTAACAGCCATCTGCAAGTCAAGGAGAGATCTCTCAGGAGGAGCCAAACTCTGCATAAATTTGGGTTTGTAGCCTCCCGAACTCTGGGAACTCCACTGCTTAGAACTGCCAGTCTAGTATCTTGTCACGATATCCTTCGCAAAACTGAACCCAGCTTCTGAAGAGGGTTCTGCACTGCTTACTGTGATCTATACTGGGTGAACTATCGGCACGCAAGTTTGATCATGTATACCCCCCCATACACATTACACTCACCCCCTTTACTCTCAAATCCTCGAGGGTATCTTCCAGACAAAAGCCAAACTCCCTGGGGTAGTGGGGCAGGCTCTCTGGGATCTGGCACAGACCAGCTGCTCCTCCACTCATTTCTTGAACTTGGAACTCAAGGGCTTTCAGTTCACAGAATAAGAATTTCTCTATCAAAGCTCACTCTCTCCATCTTACTTTGGACTTTGAGGTATTTGCATTTCCAGAAGGTCTCAATAATTTTCCATCAAGTGAGTGAATAAGTAAAGAATAATTCTACCTTGACTCGGAATCATCCGGATATAACTGGTTTATGCCTTAATTTTGTATTCAGCGTGGCCTTAAAGTCTTAAAAATCTTACATTTTACTCTAGAATGCCAACAATTACATACATATGTATATATACACCCCCTGAGATGTATGATTAGTTTCTGATTAAGAAACTAAATCCAATTTTTTTCTTTTTTTCTTGGAACAGGGTTTCAACATGCAACCCAGGCTGGCCTTTAATACCCCCTCCTCCTGCTTCAGCCTGCCAAGTGCCGGGATTACACTTACACTTCCATACTCAGTTAAATCTCAATATCCCTCTCTCTCTCTCTCTCTCTCTCTCTCTCTCTCTCTCTCTCTGTGTGTGTGTGTGTGTGTGTGTGTGTTGTGTGTATGTGTGTATAGGGCTAAGTATACACGTTTGTATGTGTGCATATCTATGTTGTATGTATGCATGTATGTGTAGGGGTCAGAAGTCAGCAACTACTGTCTGCCTCCGTTGTTCACCACAGTTTTCTTTTGAATAGTTGCCTCTTGTTCAGTTCAAAGATCAGTAGTTGGATGGGGTGGATGGTATGGCTGACCAGAAAGCCCTTGGTATTCGTCCTCCATTTCTGCACTCCCACTCAATGAGAGGATTACAAGGGCACCACAAGCTGCCCCAGGATCTAAACCCAGATCCTCATGCTTGAACAGTGAGGAGCTCTTTGCCAACTCAGCCACCTCCTCAGCATCCCAACTAGATCTGATTTTGAAAATGTGTTAGAAGGTGGATCTTCTTGGTGGTAAAAGTGAAGCAAAGATGGTCAATGCAGTACAGAATCAATTCTATTGAATGCATGCAAAGGTGAGCAGGTGGATAAGTGCAGGAGCACGCATGGCACAAATAACACACTCACTGTCAGCTTGAAAGAGAAGGCAACTGTTTCTGCTGTTCAATATTACTCATTCAGAAAAGTTTCCATCCTTCGAGCTCAAGATGTGGAATCGATAGATAGAGCTAATAGTCTGGTCATTTATTAGGGAGGTTTCTGTATTTCTTCCTCATTGCAACAATTCATCTGAACGTTCTCACCCCTAGGCCTCTCAGGCAAACCACTGCTGTTTTGACAGCTGGCTTTGTGGAGGCCACTCATTTTTTGTTGTTGTTTTTGCTTTTGTTTTGTTTTTCGAGACAGGGTTTCTTTGTATAGCCCTGGCTGTCTTGGAACTCACTCTGTAGACCAGGCTGGCCTCGAACTCAGAAATTCGCCTGCCTCTGCCTCCCAAGTGCTGGGATTAAAGGCGTGTGCCACCACGCCCAGCTTTAGAGGCCACTCTTTGTAAACGAGCCATGGCCTGGACCCATCCAGGACGTGTGTATGCATCTTCTCATGCCCCCAAGCTACTGGGTCAGATGAAAGAATCTGTGATAATAATTTACGTGCAGGCCTAGCTCTCTCCTTTGCTTCCAACAAGAAAATCCAGGGGCAGCAGGGTGCTGCTGACCTCCTCTCCTCTGAGGCCGAGATGACTGAATTCCCAACCCGCGGAGACCTCAGTGAGCAGAAGAACCCTTCCTCCTATGGAATGGGAAACTGAAACCTTACAAGACCACATGACTGCACTAATTCCACCCGCTGCCTTAGAGACAGCGTGGGATGCCTGCTTCTGCAGACCAGTCCTCTCCTCCTCCGTTGTGTCACACAGCGGTGGAGTCAGTGTTTGAATACTAGATCATTCTTGGAGCTTACGTTAGAGATCAGAAGATTTCAGTTCTTCTGAAAAACTGAGACGATTTTCTGAAGAACACTGATCATTCAAAACTCATGAGGTCGAATTCCTAAAATTAAAACCTACCACTCTCTGCAGGTAACATCAAATGATACTCAAGGCATACAGAACAAATCTCTTACCTTGGATACTGATGGCAGCTCACATTTCATCCTCGGGATACACTCTCCATTTTTACTTGAAACTAGTATATCTCTTATAGACTCATCCATTAAAGACTTGCTTGCCAACTGATGGGCCTTTGGTAAGTGACTGTGTCCTGTGGGCACTGGTCTGATCAATGGATTAATCTCTTAATGAGTTCACAGTAAGGTGCTGTTATTGGGAGGCAGCACATAGCTGGGAGAATTGGCTCACAGGGATTTGCCCTGGAAAGATCTATCTTGTCCCTACCACTTCCTCTCTTGCCTTCTGCTCCCAGGCCACCCTGAATTGATAATTTTCCTCCTATGCACTCCATTACTGCCGTGACATTTTAACTGGCTCACACCCAAGGTAAAGGGGCAGTAAGACGATGGACTGACACCTCTGAGATCAGAGAACTAAATAAATCTTCCCTCCTCCGGTCTGTTTTCTCTTGAGTTTACTCACAGGTTTGTCATGGTGATGACAGTTTGACTAACCCGCTCCACTGGTCTCTTCAGCCCTTTCTGTGATCGTTCACAGCCATTTTCTTTCATTGCATCCATCTGTTTGGCCATTTAAATGGTGACTTTAAATCAGAGAGCAGGTAAAGCGATGGAAACAACCTCCCTGATCCAGCCGCAGTTTTCCAAACTTTACTCCATTCTCCAAAACAATTCATGAAATATCCTCAATAATACCCAGAAGACCAATACTTGGATACCAATATCTCAATTTTTCTTCCATGTGTCAATAGATAAATTGCTAAACAAATAAGGCATCCCCACTTCCTCTCAAATAGCAAAGTGGTTTGTCAAAGGTTTTCAGGGTAGTTTTTCCTAAGTTGCTATAATATGCAAGCTGAAACGACAGGTTCATCTCTACCTGGTTCAGAAACGCCAGCCTTTATTGTTTTCAGTGGGGATTATTTTACTCACAGAGAGCTGCATTTCCTCCTTGAACAATAGCCAAGATTACTTGGCTCTTTAATGTTGAAAATAAAGGTCAGAAATTTCTTTGAAAGTAAGCTATTTATTTATTAATTTTGTTTGTTTTGTTTTGTTTTTCGAGACAAGGTTTCTCTGTATAGCCCTGGCTGTCCTAGAACTTATTCTGTAGACCAGGCTGGCCTCAAACTCAGAAATCTGCCTGCCTCTGCCTCTCAAGTTCTGAGATTAGAAGTGTGCGCCAACAGTGTCCAGCTTATTTATAAAGTTTTATTAGTTCTTTGGGAGTTTCAAGTTTCATACAATGTGATCATGAACTTTTATAAAATTGAATTCCTTTAATGTGTTTTGACAATGTAGACTGAATGAAGACATACTTTTTATACACTGTAACTTAATATGGGATTCAAATACTTCTCTCCAAAGCCATCCAAAACTTCTACTATGGCTGGAGTATATAGCACTTTGAGTTAAATTTTTTTTACTTCTTAATTCTGTTGTGTAAATTTTCATTATTAACTCTAATCCTCAGATTTATTTACTCTGTGGTTTAAGTCTCTTTTTTCCTACTGCGGGTCTGTCTGTGGTCCTGCATGTGGGTATGCTCACCTGTGCATCATGTGTCTGTGGAGGATACATGAAGATATTGCTTTGTTCTATGACACTCAATGTCTTATTGTTTGAAGCAGAGTCTCTCACTGAACCGTCAGCTTACTAGACCTTGAGCTGGAAGCCTCTGGGATGTGCAGAGCTCTACTTCAGCGTGCTGCAACTGTAGGCATGCTCCTCCATACCTAGCGTTTACATAGATGCTGGGTTCCAAGCCCAAGCTGTCTCTTTCATGCAATAAGCACCCATCTCCATAGCCCCTACTCCTCTCTTACTCTTATTTTGATTCAACTTATGCTCATGTAAAGACAAGTCTCCACCTACTTTTCAAATTCAACTACTTTTTAGAAGAAAAAAATACTGGAACCCATTAAATCCCATGATATCCCTGACCCTTGTGAGAGTCAAGTTGAGATTTCATAATTAAACAGGGTCTCAGTCTATTCAAAGAATGACTTCAACATTTCTACATCATTCAAGTAACATTTTCTGGGGTTTTAGGATTTGACAGGCAGTGTGTTTAAGTGATTCTGGGAAGACTGCTGCGAAAATTGATAAAGTCTATCTGCCCACTTTGGACTTAAACTCAGATGGGACCAACAGACACAAAGAGAAGTAAACAGATCTTAATACATCTGAGAGAGGTTTATGCCCATGCTCAGAAAAAAAAAATTATCAGGTTGTATAAACTTGTGTAATAGGAAATTACTGAAATATGGCAGTCAAGGAAGATCCCTCTGAAGAAAATCAACCAACATATTTTCTCTTGTCTGCTCACCCTTTGAGCAATGATCAGGGAAGATTCACAAAAGACTGACAATCCCTAGTCCCACTTAGCATAAGGGGGCAGGAAGCATACCCAACCACACACAAGAAGAGAGGTTAAAATGGTGTCTCAAGGGCTGGAGAGATGGCTCAGTGGTTAGGAGCACTGACTGCTCTTCAAGAGGTCCTGATTTCAATTCCCAGCAACCACATAGTAGCTCACAACCATCTGTAATGGGATCCGATGCACTCTTCTGGTGTGTCTGAAGACAGCAACAGTGTACTCACATACATAAAATAAGTATTAAAAATGGTGTATGGAGCTTTTTAGCTTCTTTAAAATCTGTTTTCATAGAAACACTCAGACACAGCACTCTTCTACGGTTCGCTGGCTGGCTTTTTAAAACCCTGCCCTTGTATTCAAACATCTTTCTTAAAAAATGTGTTTATTCAGCTTCCTGCCTTAGTGAGGAGAGCACTGAGGCTCTACTATAGAGACAACTGTGAGGAAGCCGAATACAAGCATGCCCTGAGAGTCATTGTTGTCCAGGGATGGCCTGAAGCACTTTAAGAACACTTATTTTCTTAGGTTCTACGTTTGAGGTTGTCATAAACAATGACGGAAGGAAGAGGATGCCTGGCTTACAGCACTGCCAGGCCTTGTGAGGTCAGCACTCACTGACATTGGGTCCCCAGGAGCTCCTGGGGCCCACATCTATGGTCATTCCACATGTCCTTCACAGACTTTCCACAGCCAGTTCCTAAATACTCAGATCCTCAGGGGGCCTAGATGGAGCTCTTCTCTTAGTTCTCCAAAGACAACAGGACAACAGAACTCAGAAGTTACTCAAGCTTCTATCTTGCCCCAGAGACAGATCACTTCTGTTTGCATGGTGGAACATATGAAAGGATTCTGGGAAATTTTTATTGGAAGCTAAATTCACTAGGAAAATTAAAGAAAAAGGTATGGAAAATTGTCTGCTGTGGTTGGAGACAGATTGCAGGTGGGGAAATGGGTGGGATTCTGGCCTGAGGTACTTACCATCTAAGTCCTTTGGACATGGTTGGAAATGTACCATCCTAGGAGTTGAATTGTACATACCTTTTAGTCATCCTAGGGCCTGAGACCCACAGTCTCATCAACCGAAATATGCTGATCTGAGAATTATGTAAGGAATCTTCTTTATTTTCTTTCTTTCTTTTTTTCAGTTTTCTTTCCCTTTGAGGTCAGATTCCAGTCTCCAGCTGAGGAGATTCTGACTTTTCAGGCCTGGGTAGGCCATGACCTTAAGGGAAAACATTTTCTATCTGTACTTCCCTTTTCTTAGCAATTACATAAGATCTCTGTGGCTAAAAGTACACGGGCAAAGAGAGCCTCTTGCCCGTTTTTACTCTACCCCATGGGCAGACGGAGTCAGTTCTGTCATAGTGCTGGCTCCCCAGAGTGAATGGGCTCAAACAGCTAGAAGGGAGCTGTGAGGTATGTGGGGCAGGTCTCTCCCTTAGCAGACATAACAGGGATGCTTACCACTCTGTACCTGTGGATTCACAAACCTGCTTTCTGTCATATGATGACCCCTGATGTCAACAAATAGATGAACTTATTAGGAGGAAGCCTCCGGGGCTGTCTTCAGGAATCTCAATATGCCAATTTCAGATTGGCAAAAGATGAAACTCAAAACATGTCCAACAAGGAAGCCATCTGATCATACTCAAAAATGGGCTCTGTCTCCCAGGTCTTTGGAATTCAACATCACAACATCCCCTTTTAATCCTGGCTGATTTATGCTAGAAAAAACCTCATCCACTGTCCATTAGAAGGAGCCTATAGATTGTGTATGGTATGACAAGAGATGAAACAGAAGAAAGGACGAGAAGATAGGAAGGAAGGGGGAACAGTTTTAAAAACTCAGATAAGAACAAGATACAGAGTTGGCATTATGGCTCAGCTGATCAGAGGCTGTTGCTGTTTAGCCTGACAACCTAAGTTCCATCTTGGGAATCTATTTGGTGAAAGGAGAGAATCAGCTCTCAAAAGATGTCCTCTCGGCAGGGCACTTGTAGCACATCCCTTTAATCCCAGTACTCACAAAGCAGAGGTAGGTATATCTCTGTGAGTTATGATTTCGAGGCCAGCCTACTCCACAAAGTGACCACACAGAGAAACCCTGTCTCAAAAAAGAAAAAAAGAAAACCAACAACAACAAAAAACTTCTAACTGACATGTACATGCCATGGAATGCAGACCAAATAAATGTTAAAAAAAAAAAAAGGACAGAAAATAAGGTGATCAGGTATGGTATTTTAAATGTCACCCAAGTCTGCAACAGCCAAGCTATGCCATGCCACAATAATAAACTATAGAAAGCCACACCAAATCGACTCTATTTTAGAAAGACAGTAGGCTACTCTTGAAGATGCTATGCAAAGACATTTATAGACAAATGAAACAGCCTTTATAGACACACTGGACACAGTCTTCCATCACAGCACAACCCTTCCAGTTTGGACCATGTTTACATCTATCTCTCTCTGGGAAGCCAAATACTCAGGAAAGATAGAGTTTAGATCCCTGCTGATTGACGGCCATTAGTCTATCTCCTTCACCAGTGGCTATTTAAGGAGTCATCCTAAGAGACATAGGGGAAGTCTAGGGAATGGCTCTGGGGATAGTCGTCACCTATACAACGAATCTTATAAATGGAAACCGCTTTTCTTCTACCAGACACTTGTCCTGTTGTCATGCTACATGTGGAAATTTGTCAGTCACTCTCCATCCTTTGGGGAAAGGTCAACACATGACGGCAGGCGAGAGAATACCTGTGAGAAATAACCTGATTCCCTTTTGTACTGAAATCCCGATTGGCCAGCTCTCCAAAAATGCTTCTTTGCAGATTAGTTACGCGAGACAAATCTCTTTCTGCTTAACTCAGAAGCCTCCCACCTGACTCATATTTATGCCTCCATAACCTAAATTAAGAGCGTTTCAATCAAACAGTTCCTTGCATATCTTTGCTGAAAAAAAAAAGTTAGATTCTGATTGGTTTTTCTGCCTCTGGCGAGAAGTCATCAAGAGTCAAATGATACTGGCAATGAAGAGGTTAAGAACTGCTAAAACACACAACATCTACCCTCCGCCAGACGCCACCCCCAAACTCTTTCCATACCAACCTGATTAATCTTAATAAGAACCTTCTAAAGTAACAACTGCGATCTGTCTTTACAGACAAGTGAGGTCCACAGAGGTCGCAATGAAGAGTACGGCAGAGAGCTTGGTTGATGACATGCATGCAGAATGCATCCCTAACTTGAGGGGTTACAGGGTCATGGTCACAGGAGTGAACTGTCTGGGAAAATGCCATCAAACCCCAGTGTTGAGGATACAGTGTGAACCTGCCTGGAGAAGTCAGGGCTTTGATGAATCTGCCCAGGGCTGTGAGCAAAGGAATGTTTAGAGCGCTGGAACTAGGAGCCACGAGCCACAGGAAAGTGAGCCGCCCGGGGTTTTAAACATCTAACGGGGGAAATTCAACTGCCCAGTCTCTGCAGCTCTACTCCTGCCTAACTAAACGAGGATTCAAAGCACTTCCAAAGTCAATTCCCATCAGACTGATGACAAGCAGAATTACTTACATCTTTAGGATCATAAACCAAAGGTTATTTGCTTTCTACATTCCATCAGAGAAGCCGTGCACTTTTCTCATATTCTCGACAGCCTTATTTATGCACTAGCCTTGATTTACCTCACAGCTATGCAGAGGACCAACACCAAGAGGCAGGGAGCACAACATGCACAGATCAACCTACAACGGCAAGGAGATTTAACAATCTCACCCGGACAAATCTGCAGCAATTTCAGGAACCTTCTGATAGAGTCTTTGAAAATGTAGATTCCCAGTCAAGCCATCAAGCAATTAATAAATAATCAGTCATACTTGCTGAGTTTGTTAACTTTCTGTCTATCACAGTCAGAGATAATAGACATCACATGACCTAGGATGAGTGCCACTACAACAGAAAAGGTAAAGGCACCGTATGTGAGTAACTGTGGTCCTGCTCTACCGCACTGCACATATTGCTAATCAATCAAACGTATCTTCCAGTGAGTCTGAATGGACATGATGATACTTCTCAACCAACTGAGTCAGAGTTTGTCAATGCGATGAACTCCCTGTGATATTTATCTGAAGGAATCTCTGAATGTGAAAATGGGGGGTTCAGATCTTCTCCTACTAGAAAAGCAGGAGAATGTGAAGAGAAAATAGTGTCTACTCATTTTCCAATTCCGTTTTTGCTGCCTTCAGTCCCATTACTACTGTTTCCGGTGCTCTACATAACAAGGAATTTGGATAAATGTTTACCAAATTTCATTCCATTGGAATGTGGGGAAGAGAGGTGCGCACGCTCACGTACAAGCACGCAAACACAGGTTTGGCACTTCTCTGACAAGAATGCTTCACTGAGGCGGGCTCATGAAGCAATAGAACCAAACTGGTTGGCTTCATCAAGGCTGCTAGCAAGAACCGGTAGGCATGGCTTAGGAAGCAACCAGTTTTCCCTTGTAATAGAGAAAATCCAGACAGTAATCCTAAACATATTTACTAACTCCACACCCCCCAGTATGGGTAATTGTCATCAGGCATGGATCTGTCCGTCTTGCATTAACATAAGCTACTGCATCTTGGGTTTTCCAATAGCACAGTAATGCCAATGATACTGGAGATAAGAGCTAATGCTGGAATTCTAAGAACCAAGCCCCATGTCCAGCAAATGCTTTTAAAAGAATTTCACTCTCAGAAGAAATTCATTTTACATTTAAAATAAAGAAAGAGAGAGAGAGTAAAACAAGGATGCATTGAATTGGGCAAGCCTTTTCTTAATTCATTTAAAGGTAATCTCTTCCATTCATCAACAATTTCTCTAAGAGGTAGGGATCATGGAAGGAGATCCTATGTGATTTCCTTGTATGCTCCTCTCTGCACTAGGGTAAAACATAAAATAATGCAACGGTGATAAGACAAAAAAGAAGAGCTTTATAATAGTCAGGACACGCCAACCAAGTTTAAATTAAATTACACAGCCTGCTAATCTTTATGATGGGATAAAATGTCTTCCAACATTATGCATTATACTAAAATTTGCAATGCATACTCCTTCTCGCTCCTGAGATTCTATGACCCCACTCTTTACTGCCCACCCTCCTACCTCTTCATCGTCAACCCCAAAAACATTATTCCTGCTGACCGGAGGGGGAGGGTATGATTCTGTGCAAGATTTCATTTTTATAGCTATTGTTAAGTTGTGTGTATCTATTATTTCACACCAGGGCATAAGAAAACAGTATTATGAATACCAGGCATATTTTCCTAATGCTACATGCACAGTTTTTCTGAAAGTATAGAATCAAACATACACACAACTAAAGGGATTTCGAAACCAGTAGCTCCGAGGAGCAAGGCTCAGTTTTGAAGATGGATGCCATGCATTGCATTTTCGATGTTCAATGAAGCAGCTGTAGCAGAAACTCCAGATTTTCCGGGTCTCGGAGTGACAGGAACCCCGCTGCAGGATGAGCCTGAGCCTCTGGGGTGTGCCCTTGCCCAGTTGGTAGGGTTCTCACACTCTATGGGGGATGGAAAGATTATTAATGTGAACAGGAAGACTTGTCTAAGGGCAGGGACAGTCTCTGTCTTGAATCTCCATCTTTGATAAAACTAAGAAATAAGAAAGGAAGGCAAGGACATCTCAGACAAGTTTCTTGTTTCCTCCTCCTCTTGTCACAGAAGATGTGTCCCCAAGGACATCCATGGAGCCCTGTCTGAGCTTGCTAAAAGGCAGAACCCTTCTTAAAAGTATGCTCCCTCTCCCTCTCCCTCTCCCTCTCCCTCTCCCTCTCCCNCTCTCTCCCTCTCCCTCTCTCTCTCCCTCCCTCTCCTTTTATTTATTTGTGGGAATAGAAAAGTGTGTGTGTATGTGCGTGTGCGTGTGCGTGTGCGTGTGTGTGTGTGTGTGTATGTGTGTGTGCACACGCATGCGCCCATGTGCATGTCAGAGGACAACTGAACAACTTTTTGGAGTCAATTCTTTCCTTCTGGCATGTGGGTCCCAGAGATGGAACTCAGGTTATCAGGCCTGGCAGGAAGTAGATCTAGACTATGAGTCCTGTCACCCCAGGTAAGGAGGAGCTAAAAGCTAAAATCTGTAAACTAAGGCAGTGATGGCCAAGAGTGAGGAGCTGCCTAGAGAAAAACTACAAAGACCCATACACTAGACCTCTCTCCTGATAATATATACTATTAGATGAGAATCAGAAGATGCTAGAGACACACTCTGGCTGCTTCCTAGTGTCTAATAATAACCTCCAAAGTGATGAGAATCAGCCCCCATCCCTAGTAGCCACCTGTGCATGACTTCTCCCTGGACAGCTACCCCAGACAACTTAAAATTCTCTCCAAACCGGTTTATACTAGCTGTACTCATTTTCATAATAATGTAATGATTATAATGACTTAAAAATTCTAAAAATATAGAATTCTATGGTCAGCTCATTTCACAGGCATCTTTGCAGTCCCACTAACCAACAAATAAACCCAAACAGCAAAATGGCAAACATGATACGCTCTGGCAAGACAGGACTGAACTTTCATCACTTTATCCATATTCATAGGAGAGGCTCGTATGTCCCAGCACACACCTCTTGGTGTCAGGTAGAGATTCTGTTATTTCTGTGGTTATTTGTTTTGTTTTTTTGTTTTTGTTTTTCGAGACAGGGTTTCTCTGTATAGCCCTGGCTGTCCTGGAACTTACTTTGTAGACCAGGCTGGCCTCGAACTCAGAAATCCGCCTGCCTCTGCCTCCCGAGTGCTGGGATTAAAGGTGTGTGCCACCACGCCCGGCTATTTCTGTGGTTATTATTTGTAGGGCTTTCTGTTTTATCTGATGTGTTGACTGATTAAGCTCTTTAGTTCCTGAGAGTAAACTGCCATCATGACCACCATGACTACTGCTCTGAGCTCTTGGCTGGCTAGGAGTTCCAAACTCAAGTGACAGAAGGAAATGAGGAGGTAGAGCTCAGGGAGCCCCGAACCCCAAACAACTGAATCAAAAGGTCAACAGAGTTAGAAAATAGAACAAAGGCTTTCTCATTCTGGAATCTTACAGAGGAAGCCAAGCTCAGAGGTTCTCTGCTGTATAGTCTCCTCAAAACTAGAGAGAGTACCTGTCTACCCCATTTCCAAGCTAAGCAGAAAAGCACAAAAGCTAAATGAGATGCATGCATACGAGCAGGAGAAGAAAAACAACACAGCTTACTTATAGTAGAGCATCCTGAAATTAATGGGGAGAAACACAAGTTTGCTGTGTGGTCGGTTGGTTTAATTCCCTATTTCTGAAATTTTGGCTGATTTTTAAACACCCTGTGGGGAAAAAGTTTGCTTCAGTTTCATAATGCATATGAAGTTTGTCATAATAACACCTAAATCTAGTAGATCAATAATGCATGTGATAGCTACTTAATTATTTACTCCGGATGTAGTAAATGTGGTTCTAATACAAACTGCAAATGTAAACAAAGTAGAGGCATGCACAGAGGGTGGCCAAGATCAACAGCTATGTTCCCCCAAAATGATGCTTTCTTTTTCTTCTGGAGAATCATAAAAAAGAAATTCTCTCAAATATCTCAAGTTAGAGACATTTTGGCTGAGGAAATTCATATATTTATAAGTATGCGTGTATTGCAGACAACTAAGACAGTAAGTGCCTTAAATATCCCTCATTTCAAAATACTATGTATGAAAATGACATACAGAAGGTGGTGGTGAGCTCAGAGAAGCAAATGCCAGCATCAGAACACTTAGCAAACACAGGCAACAAAACTGTGGTGGCGTGACCAGCAAACAAAATGCAAATTCATTCGAGGATACATCTATTAGCAGAAAAGACTAAGGTTCCTGCTGCCTTGTGGCAGTAGTGATACCGTCTGCTGTGCGCTAAGCTTGAGTCCATGGAGCCCTGGGGATGACCCTTCACACTGCCGTACAAAAGCAATTTCTAGACAAACAGCACCCCCGACCAGGGATGACATACTAGAAAAAGAGTAGAGCCTTCCAAACCAAACTGGAAAACCATCCCACTCCCTTCACTTAGCCACAGAACAAAAAAGGAAAGACAAATGAAAACAAGTCAGAGCAAATATAAGGATGTAATGTGTGGTCTGAACCAAATTTTTGCCTATTTGAGTGTAATTCTGAATGCCCATCAGTGATTCTCGGGGAACCTGTAAGATCCAGTGTGAAGCTTCCCATTGTCCCTCTCAGTTCTAATTAAACAGAAGTTCACTAGACTTGGGCTCTGGCTAATACTGCTGTGATATTTTGTGTTCAATATCTTTACAATCACATTTTAATTAAAAATACACTTTCTTTTTAACGTTTAATATATGCTCAATTTGCCACAAGGACTCTCTTAGCTAGGCCAGGAACATACACTGAACCTGAGTGTTCAGGTTTTCAGGACCACCAGACCCATTATCAAGGACTTATGATTTTTGAACTCTGGTGGATGCTGGCCAAAAGTCTGGCAGCCTTCCTGTACATTTTGTTACTAATATTCACAAATTTTATAAGGGAGACAACAGGTAGAATTTTTAGGAGCCAAGAAAATACGGGTAACTGAAATATCTCTGTATTTTCTAATCTTTGCCAGGTGAGGCAAACACTAGAAATGAGACAAGCAGCATCTTTCCATTCTACTGGCCTCTGGTCTTGAGAGCCTAGACTCGCACTTTCACCCTTCCTGTGTGTCACAGAGCAGAGATGGGCGGATAGACAAGGCCATTAGAATTATGTGACCCAGGACACAGTCACCTCTCAAAGTTGCACCCTCTATAACTGCAGACAAGAATGACTTCTTAGTTTTTAGGAGGAGCAAATGAAACAAGTATATTTAAAACAACCACCCAGCATCCTCATTTACAATCCAGAAGGATGGAAATCTATTATGTATACACTAAGTAAAAGTACCAATTTAAAAGGATCAGGTTTCCATTATAACAGCCTTTTCCTTATTAAAAAAACAACAACAAAAATGAAGGTAGTATACTGTGTTTTGATTGAGTTGGACCTCAAGAACCAACTGAAATACATGGTTCACAACTGGATCATCACAGGGAGAAAAAAAGTTACTATAAAGAACAGTGTTGGAGCTGTGGAGATGGCGCAGTAGGTAAAACAGAATGAGGACCCGAGCTGAAGTCCTTAGAACCAAAGTAAAGTGGGGTGTGGCAAGCTCATCTTTAACCTCCGTGTCTTTAATCTCAGTGTCTAAGGAGAGATAGAAGCAGACGTTCCTGAAGCTCATGGTCAGCTCACTGGGAAGACACAGCAGTAACGAGAGAGATCCTGTCTCCATATGAAAAAGATGAGGACCACTGTCTTCTGTCACGTGTACTATGGCATAGATGTTTTCTCTCTCTCTCTCTCTCTCTCTCTCTCTCTCTCTCTCTCTCTCTCTCTCCCTCCCTTTCCCTGTCTCTCTTTCATACACAAACACACACACACACACACACACACACACACACACACACACACACACACACACTTGTAAATATTTGAGAGAGGTATGCAAACAAGATATTGGAATTGCCATATCCAGTCCATTCCTATTGACTTTGATCAATGCAGTGAGTTCATGAAAATTAACAGTTGTGTTCTTTGAACTCATTGAAGTACTCGTGCTCATGTCTGCATGTAGCAGGGAGATGGAGAAACTGAGAGCAAGAGAGGGTGAGAGAGGATCAAAGCAAGTGAAACAAAACATTGCGGACCTCACGTGCAGCATGCACGGGGCTTCACTGTGGTATTCTTGCAACTTTTATGAGACTTGAAGATATTTGCAAATTGAGAAATTTTTTTTTAAATGTGAAAAAAGAAATTAAAAAAAAATTACTCATCAGGCCTCCATGCTGGTGTAAGAAGTTTTCACAGGCAATGAACCTGACCCCAGGAGGCCCTTCTGGTAGTTCACCTCAGACTCCATACCACTTTCCAGTCCCCAGGCTGCTAGCCGGGCCTGCATGTGGGGATGGCCGTATTGAATTCCCAGGGAGGGTGCTGTAATTATGTCTTCCCCTTTCATCTGCCTCGCAGGCCTCCAGACGAGAGTGTGTAGGCTAAGCTAATGATTTGCCACGCATCTCTGATGTCCACTGTATTATGTGCATCATAATATTTTCATTTCTTCTTCCTGAGCACAATGCCACGCCGACAGCAAGGTCAGTTATGTTACTAGAAGGGATTTTTAATGAAAACAATTATAAATTTAAAATAACTGTGTTTAAAGCATTTAACAGTCATCGGGGTCAAGTGATTACAACAGTTACAAGCCCCATGGGACATGTTCACACCAAAACAAAGTGAATGAATTACCTCAGCTGGCAAATGTAATCACTAAGTGACCAC